>JADRCC010438260.1:0-11729 GCA_019843855.1 Hylomyscus alleni
CTGCCTTTCCATTAATACGTAGATAGAAGTTATCACAAACAGATATGCCATTCAAAATATATGATTAAGTTATTACAGTGGACTCTCTCTCCATGTATATATGGATTCTTTAATAAATTTCAAAACAAAATGCTGGATATTTCCTTCAAATAATATTCTTTAATTTACATTTACATTTAGGTATACAATAAAGTGTACCTATAAATTCAAAAGTATGTTTCCAAAGTGTGAGGCTTATGAAAAATAAGCAGTTATCATATGTATAAAAATTTCCAATTATTAAATTATGTAATGAAATATTCAGTAATTGCTGAGTTTTGCTTACTCCATTTTAAGTTACTTACATAGGGTTTAAAATATTTTATGGCTATTAACTGTTATTTTTCATGGAATATTAGGCTTCTTGTTGATTTAATTTAATAATTGGTAAACTATGTAATTTGAAAACATTAAGTAATCTTACTTTATTTTGATCAAAATTTTAAAAGAATATAAATCTTCTTGTTAGACCTGGGAAATAGAAAAAGTACACACTAAAATTCCATACGGAATTTCCTGTTGTAAGCTCATTAAATATTTTAAATGATTCTAAAATCATCACTGTTCTCTAAAATGATAAGATATATTAAATTCATAGTGTAAATTATGAAAAATATTTAGAGCATTATTATTTTTTATTAGACACACCAGATCATTTCCTACTGTTACAGTGCTTTCTCACTGGAGTGTGATGGAATAAACTCACACAATTTTCAACAGTGGATACTGTTCAATATATTTTCAAACTAACAAGTTAATCGGTTTATGAAGATTCCTCCAGCAAGAAGGAGATTGAGCCTGACTAGTCACATTTTCTATTTAAATCTTCACTTGTGCGCAGTAGTGACTGTGATCCTGAAACACTCAGTCTGTAAGCAAAGCAGGTTTTACACGGGGTATTCCTTACAGTAAGCCCCCAAAGCATCTCAAGGCTACTTTACTTATAGTTTTTGGTGACTACTGTGTGTGCGCCTTTGAAGGTTGTGTTGGTTTGTGGTACTACCAACCGAAGGATAAATAAGCAATCTTTGACAACTTAGGTTTTTTTTTGCCTGATTATTCAGAATAATTTGCCAATGGAAATATAAATTGATTCTTTAAATGTTCAATTCCCTTCTGCTGCACAATTCCTTTATTCCATCTGACTTAACTCTCTACCATAGTTTACAAATACCATATATTTTCAAAGAATAAAGTATATTTATTTAGCAACAAAGTCAAAATCTTACCTCTTGAAATAACAATTTATTTCAATGTAGGAAGTTCAAGGTTGTAATGGTTTTATAGCTACAAAGCCATCTCCACTGTCATTCTGGCACTGAGGATAAGTCCCTGCAGAGGCTCTGGATTCCAGTGTGAATTCAAATCATTAGGGATCATTAACTCATTCTGAGTACTGAGAAGTTCATTTCATACAAACACAATTAATTTTCCTTTTTATGGGGGTTTGGTGTGCTTTCACTTGATCATTATGCGAGGTACATGATAACAACTGAACTTCTTACATTCTTCAATAAACATTCAAGTTGATATTTGATCCAGGTTAGCTCAAGTTAGAAGATATTAAACAATTATAAAAAAAACAGAATCGTTTTGTTCCTTTCATTTATGTACACTTATTTTAGTATTTTAGTTGTTGATTTAACATACTCTTTTAGGTGCTTTGTTGAATATAAAGATGAATAAGATGCAAAGTTGAATAATTGCTTAAGGTAGATACCATTTTATAGACAAGAGTCTAAAATGTCATTGTTACTTTAAAAAATAATGAGTAGAAATAAGTAATGATGATTTCTAGGTAACAAAATTTCATAATTCATATTTCACTTAATATGTGACAACTGGTCTCAGTTTATGTTTTATAAGGAAAGATAGAAAAAAGAGTGATGCCCAAACTGAAGACTCAGCTCAATACTCAATATAATCTTAATTATATTAAGTTCTCCACTGTATCTTTGATATCACATAGGTAAAAGTGGTTGACCACTGGCATCAATCCACTTTCATTCAAAGTCTTTCTGGTTCCTGCTGGCAGATAAGAAACAAAGACAGGATTACCACTGGAAGATCCTTGCTCCTAAACTGGATGACAGCAGTAAATGACAAAAAGACCCTATATTAAAAATATAAATGGTAGATGATCAGGAAATACAGTGACATTGTATTCTGACCTATGTGTGCATACCATTGCATGCATCTAGACTCACATGAACACATGCACACATAATGTGTAAATACACAACACACAAAATATACACAAATAGCAGTAAAAGATACCTTTGCTAAGCTATGTATTTAATGGTTGATGTAAATTATTTCTGTTTTTAAGATTGTCTCATGTAATCCAGGTTGACTTTGAATTTGCTAGGCAGCTAAGCATGATCTTGAACGTCTGATTCTACTGTCTCTATTTCTAAAGTATTTATTTTACAAGTATGGAATATTCAGTTTATGCAGTATTGAAGTCTTAGCATAGAATTTTATGTATGCCAGGCAAGAATGGACAGGTCATTATCTCAGCATATTTTCGTGATATATTCACACACACACACGCACACACATGCATATACACATGTGCACACACATGCATGCACACAGTTATTCCTTTTGTAGATGAGAGTGAGAAGAGGTTGAGTTTAAACTACTTTTCTAAATGTATTCAAGGGTCAGGTTAGAATTAAGATTATGACTGAGGCCATATTGGATGCTAGAATGTATAGTTTGGATGATTTGCCACTAATAAGTCTTCACGAGAAAAATATTCATTTATCCACTCCTTTCAAAAATATATTGTTGAGTATTAGAAATCTGAGTGAATACTATAGATGGGTTAAAGGAAGTGGACCTCTTAGAAAATGCTGACTTTAATGGAGAGACTACTAGAGAAAAAAATAAATATATTAAACAGAGAACATGGCAAGTAGTGTTGAATAAACATCCTCCAGATTACATTAACACCTCATTCAGGAGCCCAGATAACATGCTATCCCAGCACCAACACTGGGTTTATCATCATGCTATTGTAATCAAGGCTATTCATGCTGATTCCCATTAAGCAAAATCCCTTTGATTTGAGGTCATGTTAGTAAGAGAATCAAGTCAAGTTTCATAACTGTCCTGACAGCTACTGTTGAGATTTATGTGGAAACTGCACTTATGTCTCTCATTTATCCTTAATTTTGTGTTTTATGTCACATTTTCCAAGTATATTTTTATTTTAATTAATGTAAAATTACATCACTTCTTTCCATCTCTTTACTCACTCCAACCTCTTCCATGCCATTTTACTCTCTTTCAAACTGATAGTCTGTTTCTCTTTGATTTTTGTTATAGATATATTTAAATACATAATATGCAAATACAAACTATGGAGTTCACTTAATGTTGCTTCTGTGTATATGGTTTTAATTGTGACCACTTTGTTTTGAATGACAAATTAGTGGCTGATCCTTGGGGGACAGTAATTTTCCCTCTACAAGTAGCCTACTCAACTGAAAAGAAATCATGCCAGATATTAGAAATTTAACCAACTACAAAGGGGTAGTGAGGTTTTGTATCTCAGAGGAGAGCCTCCTGCAGCAACAACTAGATTAGCACAATACATAATAACATTTTAAAGCTTATCTTTGCATCAACTGATGAGTGAAGCTCTTACTGAACATCGAAGAAATTTCCCCTTGTAGCAAAAGGAGACTGTTACAAAAAAATAAAACCCACACTGGATATAATACAGAAATCACATGGTCTTTGGGAGCCCAGCTCAGTAGATAGATCTATAGCACAAGTCCTGTACATAAGATATGCACATAAGTGAACATTTTGAAAGAAAAGGTTGAAGTACTGTAAGGATCAAAGGACTAAGAAGTCATCTCTGAGACTATGTCAATGACAGGGGACTAGAACCATAATATCAAATCAGAAATATGGCTGTCTAGGTAAGACCTAAACAATGAACACATCAATAGTCATGCAAATATGGAAGTGAGAATCTCACAGTGTTCCACCTCTAGACAAACTATTTTTAATTTTAATTTTGATAGTTTCACACATAAGTATATTATTTACACTACTTCCACCCCACTATCCTCCAGAATTCCAGTTCTTTCTAATTCTCTCAAATTTATAACTTCTACCTTAATTATTATTTTTACAAACTCTTTCTTTCTCTGTAGCCTCATTCCATTTATTTTTGCTGTTATATACATGTACTCAATGATGTCTGCTCTATGATCTATTACCAGCTTATCCCCGGAAAGGACTGATTCTCCTTTTTCCACATCCCATTGATTAACTAAAGTTAGGTAGTTGGGTAGGTACTTCTGAAATTTGTCCCTTTTATGCTAGCATGTCAACTGTTGTTATTGTTCAGTTACTGTTTAAGCTCATATTGTTGAGATTACATCAGAGCCATTTCCCTTAGTCACATCTAGAAGATAGTATCTAGGACCAGGAATCCTGATATTTTCTAGCTCTTCTATTCTTATTGTACCTTCTTCTATATGTTTCTCCAGTATTAGTTGTAGGGATTGATTTGTACTTGAATTAAATTGGAATGAATATTAATTGGGGATGGCCAGTTATTCTCTGAATTTTGGCCAGTTGTGGAATTTTGTAATAGTCTCCATATTTTGCCCAAAGTAGCTTCACTGATGAAGGATAGGTTTGCTCTAATTGAGTAGTGGAAAATATAGCAATATTATAGCAGTAACAGACAAAGTGTTGTATGGCTTTAAGGAGAGTCATATATCTATTCATCCCAAATAATATACTGACAAAAGATCAAAGAAACAATTCTATCACTGTGTCACTCTGTTGGGAGCCAAGGCATGGCCACCCGACCCCTTGCCCTCTCAACTAGCCTGAGAACTGCCTGACACTTACCTTGGCTAAAACATCCTGTGCCTGTTTACCAAGAGGCAGTGTATCAAGACCTTCGAGAAGAATCACAAAATGTTCTGGGCCCCCTGCCAGCATCCGCCAGATGGCAGATCCTGCAGTGAACCCATTGTTCCCCCACGCCTCCCTTTTTTCTGCTCTTATGAAGTATATATTGAACAAGTAAAGTAGACCTTGACAATCCTTGCTTGGCCTCATCCTTTCTCTCACCCATTTTACCTTTGCAGGCATGGTCACCCTTGACCCCCCTAATAACTGAGTCCTGTGGGATGGGATAGATGGCCATGGGGCCGAGGTACGGACCCTGGAAGGACGGACCCTTAGACGAGTCGGGTAGAGCTCCCAGAGACTTCAGCCTGAAGAGACTGCTTCATCAGGCAACTTTGCTTAAGTGTTCATCTCCCTCTTCATTCAAAATGGGTCATACTTTATCTAAAGAGGCAGTCTTTATTAAAGACTTAAAAGGTTCACTCAGAGAGAGAGGAGTCAGGGTAAAGAAAAAGGATTTAATAAAATTTTTCATCTTTATTGGTGTAGCCTGTCCTTAGTTTATAATTGACGGGCCCCAGATACATCCCAAAAAAATGGCAGAAAATTGGTAGAGAACTAAATGAAAAAGTAATTAAAGAGGGCAGAGATGCCATTCCCATCACAGCTTTCTCCTATTGGGGACTCATACGAGACATTGTGGAAAGGGCTAAGGACGACCTTAATAAACAACAATTACTTTTGGTCACTGAATATTGCCTTAGGCCCTCTTCACACACCCCCTCTCGCATGGCATCAGTCACTTCCCTCATCCAGGTGTCCTCAGGTCCTCCAGACCCTACCCTGGGTCTTGTTCTTCTACCCCCGTCTCCCCAGTTCCTATCCCCCTCCAACTAAAGCCTCGTCCTCTCTCTATCCTCAAATTTCCTGGTCCGATGACCTGCCAGAGTCTTGTCTTATTAACCCTGTCTTTCAAAGACCCTTGGCACCTCCACCAGTCTCCACTCCTGTGGATCCCCTAGACCCTGGTGATGCTACTGCCTTGGAGGAAGAGGCTGCCCACTATCACAACCCTGATTGGCCGCCTCTTGCCTCTGCCCCACTGGTTGCTGCCCCATGGGCCGCTCCTCCACTGTATGTCCCCTTGATTTGTGCGCTCGCCCTTGTGGCCTCTCCCTAGACACTTGCCCATCTTCTAATGGCCAAAGATATGCTCTCCACACAGGTCCAGGAGCTGTGCAAGGTTTTACATCTCCAAAAGCAGTTTGCTCCGACTTTCTTATGAGCTCCTTTCTCTTCAGTCGTCCCTTAAGGAGATTGTTTTTTCCCAACCACCAAACTCTTCCCCAGCCCCTCAGGCTGCCTTGGCTGCATGTATGGGCTGCCATCAACCCCCCAATTTAGCATTCCCAGTCATGACCCGTGCAGCTAGGCGCGTGGCCAATTCCTCCACCCACCCTACGGTGGCCCCTGGGTCTGCCTGTCCTTTGCCACCATCCCACTGGACCCTTCGTGCCAACCAGTGGACCTTTCTCTAGCCGTACTGGACCTGGGGCCACCGCTTGTGGTGAGGGCTCCAGTGGGGGAGAGTCTGAGGACGAGAATGAAAATGAAAGTGATCACGGTTATTACGGCGATCACGCAGAAGGGCCAAGAGAGCAGACTGAATTTTGCCGACTGCATTTTAAAACCCTTAAAGAATTGAATACAGCAGTCAGAACCTATGGGCCTAATGCTCCCTTTACCCTGTCCCTTTTGGATTCCATGACCAGAGGAGGGTATCTTACTCCCGGCGAATGGTTGAGGGTGGTTCAGTCAGTACTGACTCGTGGACAGTTCCTCTCCTGGAAGGCTGATTTTCTTGACTGCTGCCAAACTCTGGCACTTCCAATGCTAAAATCCCTAGGTCCCCTTCTGCATCATAGACCCTAGATAAACTTAGTGGTCAAGGGAAATACTCATCTGAGATCTGCCAGCAGCAGCTCCCTTTGGGCCTTTTGGCACAAACTGCCAGCGTCACCTTGGGTGCCTGGCAAGCTATTCCCTCTAAAGGATTGGTCATTACGCCACTGACTAAAATCATCCAGGGTAGTCAAGAGGAATATAGTGAATTTGTCAGTCACCTCCTTGAGGCCGCTGAAAGGACCTTGGGTCATGAGGAGCCCGACAATAAAATCATTAAGAAGTTGGCATATGAGAATGCCAACTCAGCTTGCAAAGCGGTGTTGCACGGTAAGACCAGAGATAAGGACCTTAATGAAATGATCCATCTCTGCAGAGATGAGGACACCTTCATCAATAAGGTCTCCCAGGCTGTCCACCTTGCAGTCAGGGCAACCATTCAACAGACTAGGCCTCAAGGAGATTGCTTTGAGTGTGGTCAATCTGGCCACTACGCACGTCAGTGCCCCCTGACTGAGGCCTCCTGGGGTCTTTCTCGGACAGCTCCTCCCAACCCCTCCGGCCGGCCCCTGCAGCCCAATACCCTTTGTCCACATTGCCATAGAGGCAAACACTGGGCCAATACTTGCAGATCCAAGACAGATGTTGTAAGGAATCCATTGCCTCCCTCGCCGGGAAATGGGGTGAGGAGCCAGCCCCAGGCCCCCCAACCCATAACCTACCTTCCAGCCATGGGGGCAGCTGGCAGCCAGGCCAGCCACCAATCTCTACAGAGCCACCCCAGGCAGTGCAGGACTGTACCTGTGTACCACCAACAACTCAATATTAACACCTGAGGGTGGCGTGCAGATCCTTCCTACCAGGTCCCAGGGACCCCTGCCTCCCAACACTTATTATTTGATTCTGGGACATGCTTCCACCACTCTACATGGGCTCACTATCCATCCTTCCTTGGTAGACAGTGACTATACAGGGGAGATCAAAATTTTAGCCAGCTCCACTCTGGGGCCCATAAAGATTAGTTGGGGCCAGCATCTGGCACAAACCCTCCCTCTGCCTCTAGACACCACCCGCCCTTCACTGGGTCCACTATGTGGCGACTCTGAACCAGGGTCCTCAGAAGTATATTGGGTCCAATAGCTCACTCGTGATTGCCCTACCCTCACACTCAAACTAAATGGCAAGCCCTTTAAGGGCATTCTGGATTCTGGGGCAGATTATACAGTTATTCTACAGGCAGAATGCTTGGCCCTCCTCTTGGCTCCTGCAACCTTCCTTTACTCATTTGCAGGGCATTGGGCAGTCAAAGAATACCCTCCAGAGCTCTCAGTTTTTGATTGGGGAGGATGATGAGGGGAACAGTGGACACACCCAACCCTTTGTGTTGGCCTGCCAGTCAACTTATGGGGAAAAGATATTTTGTCACAAATGAAGGTCTTTATGTGCAGCCCTAATGAGGCTGTAGCCCAACAGATGCTCTCCAAAGGGTTCCTTTCCAGACAGGGCCTAGGCAAGAATAGCCAGGGTTCTCCTACACCTATAATAGTCACACCGAGGGAGAATAGTGCAGGCATAGGCTATGATTCACATTTTTCATAAGGGCCATTGCTCCTCCTGCACACCAGGCAAACAAGATTACTTGGTAGGATGACTCCCCTGTCTGGATTGACCAATGGCCCCTTCCTACTAGAAAATTGTCTGCAGCTATGGAGTTAGTGCAGGAACAACTGATAGCCGGACGTATTGAACCCTCTACATCTCCATGGAACACCCCCATATTTGTCATCCAAAAACACAGCAGCAAATGGTGCCTCCTACAAGATTTAAGGACTGTCAATAAGACCATGATCCCCATGGGGGCCTTACAGCCCAGCCTTCCTGCCCCAGTAGTCATCCCTTGAGGATTTGCCACGTTATTCATTGACCTTAAGGATTGTTTCTTCTCTATACCCCCTACATCCAGATGATTGCAAACGCTTTGCGTTCAGCCTCCAGTAGTTAATTGTGTGGGGCCATCTCCTCTCTTTCAATGGAGGGTCCTGCCCCAGGGCATGGCAAATAGCCCTACTCTTTGTCAAAAATATGTAGGTCAGGTCATTGACCCCTTTTAGTCCCCTCACCTGGGCCTCTATTTTATTCATTACAAGGATGATATCCTTATCGCAAGCACCGATCAGGAGCACCTACACCATGTGGGCCAAAAAGCCATTTCTGCCCTTCAAATCTCACCTGAGAAAGTCCAAGTCCATCTTCCTCATCTATTCTTGGGTTTTGAACTGCTCCCAAATAAGGTCCTCTCCCAAAAGGTCCACTTGAGGAGGGACTCCCTTCAGACACTTAATGACTTCCAGCACCTCCTAGGAGACATCAATTGGCTTAAAATTAACCACTGGAGAATTAAAACCTCGGTTTGACATCCTGTGTGGTGACTCAGATCCTATCTCCCCATGCAGGCTAACCAAGGAGGCAAAAGACTCATTGGCCAAAATAGAACGGGCCATTAACACACAGGCCATTGGTTACTATTCTCCCAATTTCCCCCTCTGGCTGCTTATATTCCCCACACCCTTTTCCCCAACCGGTCTCCTTTGGCAAGACAAACTCCTGTTTTGGCTGCATTTGCCTGCTTCCCCCTCTAAAGTTTTTCCTACTTACCTTCTGTTGATAGACAATGCCCTTCGCTTGGGCAGAGAAAGCGCTCTTAAACTTTTTAGGAAAGATCCTGATAATAAAGCCCTCCCATATAATGCTTCTCAGATTCAGTGGCTCATTCAAACCAGTGATGAATGGGCCATAAATTGTATCTCGTTTCAATGCAAGATAGATAATCATTTCCCCGCTGATAAGCTGATACAGTTTCTGTATAAAGCGCCTGTAATCTTCCCAAAATGAACAAGACCTCATCTCATTCCAGGGGCCATGCTGGTCTTCACCGATGGCTCCTCCTCGGGTACAGCTGCCTTTAACATTAATGGATACATCTCTCAATTTAAAACAAATTCCTCCTCGGCTCAACTCATTGAACTGGCAGTTATTGTTAAAGTGTTTTCACTCCTGCCAGAGCAATTCTTTAATCTTTACACAGATAGTGCCTATATTACAATGTCTGTCCCCTTGCTTGAGACAGTCCCCCACATTCGGCCCTCTACTAATGCCTTCCCCCCTCTTTGCTAAACTTCAAAAATTAATCCTTGCACGTGATGCTCCCTTCTTCATTGGCCATATATGAGTCCATTGGGGCCTCCTAGGAACCCTGTCTGCTGGCAATGATCTGGTAGATTGAGCCACTCAGTTGATAACTGCCGCCCTGTCTTCTGATCCCTTTTCTGCTGCCCAGCATGCCCATTGGTGACATCACCTTAATGCCCATACCTTGCACTTGATGTTTTCCATTACTCGTGATCAAGCTAGACAAATTGTCCATCAGTGTAAGAACTGTCTCATCCTTCTACTGGAACCACATTTGGGGGTCAACCCTCATGGCTTGGTGCCTGGAGAACTCTGGCAAATGGATGTTACCCACTATGCTCCCTTTGGAAAATTGAAGTATATCCATGTGTCCATTGACACCTTTAGTGGCTTTATCTGTGCCTCCCTCCAATCTGGAGAGGTGACCAAACATGTTATCAACCATATCTTTGCCTGTCTATCTTTTACTTCCCTGCCTAAAATCCTTAAAACAGAAAATGGGCCAGGATATACCAGCACCAGCTTTAAGCAATTCTGTGCTCAACTGGGCATCAAGCATGTTACAGGCATTCCCTATAACCCACAAGGTCAGGGAATCATAGAAAGAGACCACCAAACCTTAAAAAATATGCTTCTCAAGTTACAGTCCAGTGAGGGGAGTTTATATCCCCTGGTGGGTAATTCCAAGGCCCTTTTAAGTCATGCCCTATTTGTATTAAATTTTCTTACTTATGATAATGAAGGAAAATCTGCTGCAGATCACCTCTGGTGCTCTTCCACCGCCAACAATTACACACAGGCTATGTGGAGAGATCCAACAACCAACCAATGGCAAGTCCCTGGCCCCGTCCTCATTTGGGGAAAGGGGCACGCCTGTATCTATGACTCCAATGCACAAAATGCTAGATGGTTACCTGAGAGATTAATAAAATTATATAACCCATCCAGGGAATCCCCTGAGAAGAAAATCTAATTGTCCTTACTTCCAGAGATAATATCAATTTGCTTCCAGAAATGAGACCAATGTGCCTGTTCCCGGCCTTCTGGCTGTGGATCCTCACCTGGACTCTCTTTCACCTCCCTGAAGTGACCGTTCAGGCAAGCAATCCCACCTATCGGTTATACAATTTCACCTGGCGAGTCATTAATGAAGCCAATGATGTGATCCTCACTAACTCACAGGTTGGTTCCTTCCTTCATTGGCCTCCACTTACAGTTGACCTTTGCAAATTGGCTCTTGGTGCCCATCCCGATTGGGGGGCCCTTCCTTATATTAGCTGCAACAAAAGGCACCCCATGATCCCAATCAAGGGCTCCCTCAAGTCACCACCCCTGGATGTGGCACCGCCAATGATTGCATCTCCATGGTCCAACAGTTACACAGCAAGGAGAATGGGGGATTTTATGTCTGTCCAGGAGACCACCATGACCTCTCCCTTAGCCATAAATGCAGCTTTGCCCTTGATTATTACTGTGCCAGCTGGGGCTGTGAGACCACGGGAGAAACATATTGGGGACCATCCTCCTCTTGGGATCTTATCATTGTCAAGAATGGAGACAAGATATGGACCAACACTGAGGCCATGTCCTCCTTTGACTGTGAGTCCACTTCCACTTCCTTGGGGTGGTGCAACCCCCTTAAAATTACCTTTACAGAGGCAGGGAAAAAATATGATTGGCAAAATGGACGCGCCCCATCCTTGGGTCTGAGACTT
>JADRCC010438308.1:0-11293 GCA_019843855.1 Hylomyscus alleni
CTTTTCTGCCATTTCCATCTTGATTTCTCAGCCCTCCGTGGGCTTTGTTAGCTTCTCAGTGTACCAGTCCTTTAATAGCTGGTGGAATTATGGTGTGTTAATTAATTTCTGGTCCTTTTTCTTGATTGTTTTGTCTTCTTACTTTCCCGGGGTTTAATTTGCCTTCTAATTGTTTCAGATGAGTGTTTCAGGGATGGATGTAGACCCACTCTTTATGACAAATGTGTGCCTTTCAGGATGAAAATTACACCCAGTGAGTACCAATGTGCCCTTTTCCCATACGTTTATGCTTCAAATTTCATGAAACCTGTCATTCAAATGCAAACGCTTAGAGTAATCATGTATTCCCCAGCTTAAGCTTTTAAATCTTTGCCTATACATTTTATCCCAGACTCCATTTTCAGATATTCTTCCAAGAAGCTGGTCTTTTTGGTACCATTTACATGATGAATACTTTCAAGCTTACTTCTGTGTCTAAACTTGAAGTGAATCTTTTGTAAACATAATTTCTTCTTAATCTAAAAAGACACTTATTAGAATAGTTTATTAGATGAGTCAATCTCTTTATGTATAATTCAGTTCCTACTGGATTAACTAAGCTGCTAAATTACCCAGCTCTCCTCTGCTTTAAAAAAAAAAACTATGCGTGTGTTTGTGTATATGTGCTTATATGTATATCTGTGTGTTTATGTGTGTTTGTACGCATATCTGTGTAAATGGATATTTATGTACATGTGTGTATCACTGTATGTGTTTGTGTGTCTGTATATGTATCAGCATGCGTTTTATGTTGTATCTATGTATGTGTATATAAGTATTTGTCTGTACATCTGTGTACATGTATCAATATACACGTATGTGTATCTGTGTATGTATATCAGTATATGTGTCTGTGTGTGTCTGTGTATGCGTGTGTTTTTATGTATGTCTATGTATGTGTGTGTGTGTGTGTCCGTATATGTCTGTATGTAGTCTCCTTAACTGGCTTTAATCTGTGTATCATCATATCCCATGGTCCCACTGTTCTGGCTTCTGCAGAAGTTAGAGAATAATGATGCTGAGGGCTTTCTCTTTGGTCCAACATAATCCCAGTTCGAATTTCTGCTTGCAAGTCCTTCATACTTGAAGAAGGAAATGAATAAAAGGGACACTTTATAAAGTGTCTTACAATAGTCCAGTGGGGATTTGTTTTTCTTTGGACATGAAAGGACAGGGCAGCTCACTCTGAGGTGTTCTCTCTGCTCACATAATTTTCAAAATTACCCAATCCATAATAAAAAATCGTGGACAGACTTAAAGCCTCTTAGAAACTTGGATGAGTACTTCAGAACCCCAAGTTCACATGATAAATGCAGTTGATGTACCTTATATTTCCTGCCCCCAAACAGACATTGTCTCTTGTTCAAGGATCCCAAGGGTTTAAAGGCTTTCACTTATGATAGTTAACACATTCTTTCTAATTCTTCCCTGGAACCTGGGTCAGATAGCTATTAACTAGTGAGCCCCCTACCCCAGGCAGTGCACGTTAGAAAGGCAGAACAGTAGCAGAGATGCAGATGGGCTCAAAATGTCAATGTCAGGACCTTAAGCAGACAAAGGACCTTGGCAAAGTGGCTGTGGTAGGGGTCTCACTGAATAGTAAAATGTGTTCCTTCCCACTGAGTCAGACACCATGTTAGTCGACATTCCACAGACTCCTTAGACAGCACACATTAGGGAATATTAGGGAAGATCCAAGTTTAAGACAAGTCTCCCCACATTTAAGATATTCTCAGGTTTTCTGGTCAGACACCATCTTTGACCCCTTTTCAGCTTCTAGGTTTCCAGGCACGCATGGCTCATAGCATTTTACCTCTTCTTTAGTCCTCACAAGTCTCTCTGAGACTATGACTCTCCTCTCTCCTCCTAACAAGGATCCTTGTGATGCCTTGGATCCACCCAGATAACCCAGGACAATCCGCTGGTTCTCACTCTGGATTTCTTAGCTTCCCAGTCCTGTAACCACCATCAAGTGGAACATTTACTGGAGGACACACAATGTGTTAGTTTGCTTCCTGTTGCTGTAATTAACACCAGGGGTACTAGCAACTTGGAGAGGAAAGGGGTTTATTTTATCTTACATCTTGTAGTCTGTCATGAAGAGAAAAGTAAGAGTGGGAACTCAAGGCGGGAACCCAGAGATAAGAGTTGAAGCTGAGGCCATAGAAGAATGCTGCTTATTGGCTTGCTCAGTTACTTTCTTATATACCCAGGACCATCTGCCCAGGGTGACGCTGTCTCCAGTGATCTGAGTTCTCCCACATCAACCACTAATCAAGAAAATGTCCCACAGACTTGCCTGCACGCCAATCTGATGAAGGCATTTTTAAAAACTGAGGTTCTCTTTTCCCAGATAACTGTAACAATGTCAGGATGACAAACCCCACAACACTTGGGGAATGAGAGCCAGCAATGATCAAAGAGACAGTTACTGTAACCTGTAGTTTGAATGGACTTTATATTATGTGTAAAGTCTTCAAAACATCTCTGAGAAACATTTTCCTGTCTGGGTGATGGACAGGTCCAGGTGATGGACAGGTCCAGGTGATGGATAGGTCCAGGTGATGGACAGGTCAAGGTGATGGATAGGTCCAGGTGATGGACAGGTCCAGGTGATGGATAGGTCCAGGTGATGGACAGGTCCAGGTGATGGACAGGTTCAATTTGATGAGCTTTTCCAGAAAGAGTAATGTGTCCTTCATTGTCAGGAAGCACCCTGCTAGACAATAACCTCATACGGCTTATGGTCTCTGGAACTAGGTACAGATAGCTATTAACTAATGACCACCTAGGCAGTTCAGGATGCCATGGCTATATCCAAGGTCAGAGCTCTGACTTAGGTCTGACTCATCTTTCTGACCAGCAAGTACAGCCTTGCAGCTGTTTATTATAAGGTCCCAGGTGACTTTCAAACTTGGTCATATCTACTGACGACCCAGCAAAATAAACTTCCACCAACCCTTCATTGCTGCCTCAAAACTCTTTTTGCTGTAGCAGATGACGAGCTCATAGACTGAGTGTGAGAACTGAGCATCTTCCAGGGACCAATTATTCAACATGTCCTATTAAAATACCCATATGATAGTGCACTTAACCTTCATCCTTGTGATGAAAGTGTATACTTAATTAATAATAAAAGTACCGATAATTGATCCTAAATGTACCAAACACATCGCTGCTAGAGATCCCTGGAGTCCCTTAGCAACCACAGAGGGGACTCCATACTATGTCCTCAGCAATCCTATAATCTGAAAGCCATTCCAACCGTGAAGTATATCAACAAAGACATTTCTGCTATCCTTGGAAATTCCAGGAAATCTATAACAACAGAGCATGCTTGTACAGAAGTAGCTGAGTCATGGGCGGTTCAGCTGACTCATTATTGGGGTCCTCTGCTGTGTTAATCTAAGGCCTTGATATGACCTTCATTAATTCAGACCACTTCCCTAGTGCCCTTTGAAAGCTGAGAGTGCAAAACAGAGTAATTGTGCAGATAATTTGATAACTGCTACTATGATCTCCAGCACAGAAGAGGTCAGTGGATGCATCCAACAGCTCTGTTGAGAGACCTGTGAAACCCCATTCACTTTGTCCACGCCTGGTTTTTCATCAATGGGGCAGAGTGGCTGTATTCGTTCCCATTCTTGTTGCCTGGACCAATATGCCTGACGAAAAGTGACTTAAAGAAGGAAGGAAAGGTGTCCCGGCTGGTTTCTTATCAACTGGCACAGGCTTGAATCATCTGGAGTAAATCTCAGTTGAGAAAATGCCTCCATCGGATTGGCCTATAGGCAAGTCTTTGCGGGGTATTTTCTTGATTGATAATTGATGTGGAAGGGAGTAGCCCACTGTGGGTGCTGTCATTCCTGGGCAAGTGGTCCTGGATGTGGTAGAAAGCAAACCCAGCAAGCGATTGGGAGCAAGCCAGCAAGCAGCATTCCTCTGTGTGTGGTCTCTGCTTCAGTTCCTGCCTTGAGTTTCTACCCTGATGTCCTTCCGGGATAGAGTTTCAGCTGTGAAATGAGCAAACCCTTTCCTCCCCAAGTTGCTTTTGGTTACAATGTGTACAGAAATGATTTCATAGCTGCTGCTATGACCCGGAGCCCAGCAGAGAACAAGGTGAAAGGGTTTACTCTGGCTCACTGACTAAGGATGTAGGGAGACCTCAAAGCCCAGAAACATCAGAGAACCGAGGGCTTGGGAGGGTCTCTCCCTCACTGCACTTTACAGATTAAAGACTTTTTGAAGACTATTAAACACAAATTCATTTTTGTCCTTGATGTCCTTGCGGGTTTTTCCAGACCAAGTGCATTTCCTCCAGGAAGTGTTACTTTAGAGCTGGGTCCTTCACACCAGCTGCTGTGTGGGAGAGGGGGTGGGGAGAAGTATGCAAAGGGTTGGTAGAGCTGGTGAAAAATTTGCCTCTGGCGGAGAATTGTGTAAATCTCGGTGTTATATCGTTAAGCAAGGTGCAGAGTTATTACAACATTCAATTATTTTGATGCTTCAAGGCAAATGTTTCCAGGCCTGGAATATTAGTCTGTTTGACAGGCAGCAAATGCTGTTGTGTTTTTATGGAGTGATGCCCATTTGTAAAGACACGAACCCATGCCGTTCTGCCTGTTTTCTGCCTGCTCTCCACACCCTCATTAATGCACCAGAGACTAATGGAAGGGGGTCCCCTGGGAACGTTTAGAAGGGATATGGCGCTACAGATTTCTAAGGAGCCAACTGCAAGGCCACGGAAGACCGCTGTCTTAGGGTTTCTGTGACTATGATAAACCTCATGACCAAAAGTAACTTAGGAGAAAGGGTTGATTTCAACTAACAGCTTGGAGAGAAATCAGGGCAGGAACCTGGAGGCAGGGGCTGAAGCAGAGGTCATGGAAGAATGTTGCTTACTGATTTTTTTTCTCCATGGCTTGTTCAGTTTGCTTTCTTTATAAGCCAAGACCTTCTGCCCCAGGAGTGGCGTCACCCACAGTTGGCTGGAACCTCCCGCACCAACCCTCAATTGAGAAAAATCATCCCAGACTTCCCTGCAGGTCAATGTGGTAGAGGTAATTCCTCAAATGAGGTTCTCTCTTCACAGGTGAGCTCTCATCTGCGTCACATTGATGACATCTAACCAGTGCATACTCCCCTAAAACCTCATCTGCAAAAGTGCCGGGGCCAAGTAGCTATCCTCAGATCTGTGGCCTGATGACTGTCCCACAGGCTACGTTTACTGTATTTTTAAAGTCTCCTCAATGAGTCTTAAGGAAGGACAGAGGGTCCTCTGCTATTTATTCACAAAGGCATTTGATTTCACCGGTTATCCCGGAACAATTTATTTAGTGTTTGTTCAACATCATTCATGTGCAGGGCAGTGTGCTGTGCGCTTCACATACACCTTGTCCCATATCGGTCATCAGTGTAGATAGATAATAACACTGGGCACACAGAGTGAGTGAACAGACTTTTAGTCCTGAGGTCAAGCCTGCCCCTCCCCATGTGCTTTATAAATAAAGTTTTATTGACACACAGCCCTGCCCAGCGTGGCTGTTTTTTTCCAGCAGCAAGGTGAAGTTCCACTGTTAGTTGCCTTTCTCCTTGCCGTGAATGAAAATGCCTGATATAAAGCAACTGAAGGACGCAAAGAAGTTTTGTTTTGGCTCACCGACTGAGGATGCAGTTTCATATGGCAAGGAGGTTCTGCTACCATCTCATTCCATAGCTCTTTTGACAAACCGCAAGGATGCCAAGCTCTTCCTGGTGTCTGAATGTCCCAGAATACACCACGCATCCTCTTGACAATGTTGTGAAAGGTAACACTAACAGTGAGAACACCTGTGTTCTTCAGGGTTGCCTGCCCCTGTCTCTGGTTGCTTGAGCTTATGGCACTCCACTGAAGATCCCAGCCTGCTTTGCATGCTCTGACTTCTGCCATTGGCCTTGACAAAGGGTTGGCATCACATCTTATTTTGCGAACTCTGTTATGTTGAGGGTATATAAGCCAAGTAATTACTCACAAAAGACTTGTGTAAAAAACAAGTTTGTTTTTTTAAATGACACTTCTATTGCATTATTTATCTGTATTTGCGTTGTCATGGGGGATGTGCTACCTAGCACATGTTGTGGAGGTCAGAGGACAACTTTCAGGAGTCAGTTTTCTCCTTTTATTGTGTGTATCCTGGGACTCGAACTCATGTCTGCAGCTTTGGTGGAAAGCACCTTTATTTGCTGAGTCATCTCGCTGGTCCAGAATTAATTTTTTATTTTCACTTGTGTGCTTCCAAGTTTTCAATAGTTACTTTCCCTTCAAATACATTTTCCACCTGACATATAGCCCTGCACACTCTCTGGGGGGTATTGCCTATAGATAGTACAGGACTGTAGGTTTCTTACAGCCACAATGGGCAATTAATGCCTCCCAAACCTGAGCAGCTTAAGCAGAACACTGAAGCATTGGTCTCAGAGTCTACAGAAGGCAGAGCAAATCCACACTACATTTTTATCACCGTTGATCATTTGGACTTCAATCTCATAGAGTGCGGCTATGGTGCTATGTAAGACTACCATGCCTACCCCACTTCACTCTGCCAGGGAACCCAAGCCTGAGCCTTCTAGGATCAACATATTTTACTCCTGATATTCCATGATTCATACAACCACCTCACTATGAATATCATCGTTGCCAAATTACAGAGCAGGGGCAGACCTGATTAAACCCATTGATTCAATTTTAGCGTGACTGAGTTATTGACATGGCTGTGAATTATCTTATTTGTGTGCAGCCAAAGGCCAGTAACAGAATTTGAGGAGAAATTATGTCTGGGTAGCATGGGTGAGAACATGTCTAATTCAGGGGTTTGCTCACACCGAGGAGAGTTCTTTCCCTGGGGCGTTAAGGTTGTCAGAATCCTCTAGTGGATTAACCTCGTATATCATCATCTCTTTGGATGTGCTACTGGGGGGATAGGTAAGTACAACATAGGTTAAAAACAAGTTACGTGAAATGCTGTCTTTTTTTTTTTTACTTTAAGTTTCTGTTGTCATTTTGAAAGCGACACATTTTGAGATTCTAGAATAGGAATTTATTCTATATTTTCAAGTCTAGCACGCTGGCTTGCTATTCTTGGGCTGACACTCCACACATTAAATATTAAAAGCATAAAGACAACTGGATCAGACATTATGTAGAGCACACAAGCCAGACACCAAAGTCAAGTAACACAGCCCTTTTCGTGACTAGTCAGACTCAGAAACAGCAGGATGCTATAAATAGGAGTGAGAGGGTTTGTGTGGATTAATGACTGTTTAAGTCTCAGTTTTTCGAAGCAGAAAAATGTTCTGAAAACTTCTGGTTCAAGGTGTGAATGTACTTGGCAGTCCTGAACTGTACACTTTATGTGGATTCTGGGAACTGAACTCAGATTGCTAAGCTCGCACACCAAATACTTTTTTTTTCTTGTTGAATCCACCCAGAAGCTTGAATTACATGGTTAAAAATGATCAGGACACCAAATTTGATGTTCAATGTATTTCATTACAATTTGGAAACTTGATGGAGCTTGGGAGATAACTTAGTTGGTAGCATACTTGACATTTAGGCATAAGGAGTTCTGATCCCCAGAATTCTTATAAAATACAGGCGCTGTGGTTGGTTCCTATATAGGGGGTGATGGTAGAGACAGGAGAATCTCTGAGTCTCACTGATGAGTCAAATAAATGAGTCATTTGGACCAAATGAATGATGATCTTCAGATTCAGTTAGAGACCGTGCCTTGAAATAATACAGGGGAGAGGGACCCAGCATCAACTCTGTCTCCCAAATGCACGCACATATATGTATTACACAGATGAACACACATACACACACACACACACACACATACCCCCACTCCTATACATCACAAGGCTTGTTACAATAAACAAAGTCAAACAATAGGAAAGCAATCATACGTCAATTAGATGCAGAAGCGTCTAGAAGCCTTAAATACAGTGGTTTTCCACAGGGGATGGATGAGAGGTTTCCAGCAGAAGTTATTCTATAGGCTAGTTAGTAACCAAGAGTATTCTTCTACTAGCTTTTTTTAAGTATGTATGTGTGTGTGCACATGTGTGTGTGTTATTGTGCATGTACGTATGAATGTTCACATGTGTGAGCATACCTGTATTCAGGTGCACGTGTATATGTACTTGTGTGTGTGCATGCGTGCACGTGCATGTGTGTGCATGCATGTGTGTTATGTACAAATTTGAAATTTGTAGAATTGTTTGTAGAAATTTGAGATTAATATTGAGAATTTTCTTCAATTGCTTTCCACATTACTCATTGAAATGACAGAATCTCCTATTTGAATCCGGAGCACAAGGATGTGTCTAGTCTGCTATCCAACTTGTGTAGAGATCCTGTCTCTGCCCCCTTAGTGATGGAATTGCAGATGGGTCAGCACACTCCCATTGCAGCTATATGTGTGTTGGAGTTCTGAACTCCAGTCCTCACTATTGCACAGCAAATATTTTAATTGCTGAGTCATGTCTCCATACCCCTATTCGAGTTTTAAAAAGAAAACAGAAGGAAAATCAGAATCCTTTTGTATTAGCAGCCTATTGTGAGAGAATATGACAGAGAAGAAATGCATGCAGCAGAACGAGACAGGAGACACATTTCCGTGAACCCCACTTTTTGATAGACATCGGCACAGTGAAGAATCTGGGGATGCAGGGGGTGATCCTTAGGAAACAGAATACAATTAGAAATCAACAGAGGCTTCCTTATTTGAATCTGTAACAGAAAGCATACCCTAGCCCAGAAAACATTGAGTTCAGAGATACGGATCACAAGGCCTTCACCTTATGTGGTGACTTGAATATGCTTGGCCCATGAGAAGTGGCACTATTCAGAGGTGTGGCTTTGCTAGAGGAAGTGTGTTAGTGTGGAGGTGGGGCTTTGAAAAGGCCACATACATATGCTCAAGTCTAGCCAGTGTGATCCAGAGCTGTTTCCTAGCTGCTGATGGAAGAAAATCCCCTTTTGCTGCCTGTGAATCAAGATATAAAACTCTTGGCCCCTCCAGCACCATGTCTGCCTGAACACTGCCCTGCTTCCTGCCATGATGATAATGGACTGAACCTCTGAACCTGTAAGTCAACCTCAATTAAGTGTTTTCCTTTGTGAGAGTTACCTTGGTCATGATGTCTCTGTCTATTTGATAGTAAAATATCTTCCACATGTGTGAAGAACTCTAATTCTAGGGTATAGGCAGGAAATCAATACTGTCCCCAAATAACAAGGAAAAGGTACAAAGAATACTGCTCTGTTTCCTGTGTTTGTCATTTTCAGACTTTGTCTGGGTGTCCTTGTGTATGTGCATGCATGCGTGAGTGTGTGTGTGTGTGTTGCATACGTACCTATGTGTGGTGTGGAGGCCAGATGTCAACACAGGGTACCTTCTTCAAACAGCTCTTTTTTTATTTTTTTGAGACAGTATCTTATTGAGCAAGGAGTTCACCAATTGGCTACACTGGTTTGCCAATCATTACTGGGATCTTCCTGTTCCTACCTTGCAGAGCTCAGATTACAGGTATCGTCTGCTGTAAGTAGTTTGTTCTGCAAATGAATGCTGGTGGTCAAAACTTGTGTTCATATAGCCATCTCCTTAGCATTTAAGGTAACATTTAGTTGCATGGTTTAATATCTATCTCTAGTTGATATGAAGAAAGAACGTACAAGTTATAGATTTAGAGCTACCACCAGATGCACCTCAGAAAGCCCTCCTTTTGCTTTCTGTTATAGATGTGTTTATTATTATTATTATTGTTGTTGTTGTTATTGTTGTTGTTATTATTAATTACTATTATTATTATTATTATTAATTATTATTATTATTATTACTCTGTGTGTATACATGTGTGTAGGCATGTGTACCATGCATACTGTGGCACATATGTGCAGGTCAGAGGACAACCCTCAGGAGTCGGTGCTCTCTGAAACCTTTCCATAGATTCTGAGGGTCAAACTCAGGTCATAGGCTTGCACAGCAAGCTCCTTCACCCGCTGAGCCATCTTGCCAGCCCTGCATGTGTTTTTTTGGTTTAAAATAAAAAACAGCTTTACTTAAGCATTATTAGCAAATAAAAATCATACATGAAACTCTTCATTTTAATGTAGCTAGGTTTATCTTTTCCTATTAGGGCTCTTTATTTTCTTTCCAGGGCACTGATTAAAGCTTGCTGCCTAATGTGGAGATGTAAAAAGATCCTCTGACATTCCCCTCTAAGACATTGTTGTCTTACATCGCCCTTCCAGACACACGGATGATTCAGTCATGCAGTTAAATTTTAGAGAAGTCTCAACATTCCTTTCTGTCCCCTGTCCCAGTGACTATTCATTGGAGCTGACACCACACACCAAGCATGCAGTCCTCCACGATACGAAGGTGGCAGTCTTGTCATGCATCAAGATAACCATTAACTGTAATTTTCGTCTCACCAGCACAGCAAAACCTCTGAACACTATGTTTAGCTCCTCAGTCTCTTAATGAGGTTTCTCAGCAGGCTTTGGGCTTCTGCTGAGAAGATGAGGTACTGTCAAATGCCTAGAGCTGTGGAGAGCCTCTGATTTCTACTTCATCTATCTCCTTTTCCTTCTCCCTTGGTCCTCGCAGTCCCAGCTACCTTGAGGGCTATGAACTTTGATTCTCATCTCTCTATCTTCACAGGGCTGCTGGGTATGCCAATTGGCCCATCTTAGGCTAGAGCTCCCGCTAAGGCCCATAACCCTCATCCCATCAGTCACACAGACAGCAGCCTGGTGAGCTAAAGTCATGGGAGACTTCAGGTCATAATGAGATTTGTATTTCCAGGATTTTTGTCTGTGGTGACCCTCCTTTGAAGCCTTCAAAAAACAAACATCATTTTAAATTTTACTTTGACAGTATATCTTTGAGTGTTTGCCTCTCTCTCTCTCTCTCTCTCTCTCTCTCTCTCTCTCTCTCTCTCTCTCCCTCTCTCCCCCCTCTCTCTCTCTGTGTGTTAGAGAGAGAGAGAGAGATCGCTCACATGTGTTCCAGGTATCTACAAAGGTCGAAAAAAAGGGCATCGGACCCCCTAGAACTAGGATTATAGGTGGTTATGAGCCACCATATGGAAACTAAACCAGGGTCCTCTGCAAGAGCACCTAGTGTTCTTAGCTACTGAGCCAGCTTCCCAGCCCTCCAATATATATTCAATACATTTACTTATTTATTGAGAATTTTACATATGTATA
>JADRCC010438458.1:0-13034 GCA_019843855.1 Hylomyscus alleni
TAGTTGTCAAGCAGAAGCAATGTTAGTTCTTAGATAAGAAATTGCTATAGTATTTTATGATTATACTGAATGTTTCAGTTATATTTATATATAAATTATAGAATTTATATATAAAAGTTATGACTATTTACATAAAAATACAGGTCAACATTAACCCCACATCTCCAAGCATACACACACAATTGATCAGATTCCAGCTCCTTTTTTTGGTGGGAATTTTAATCTTATATATGGAAAACAGTAAAGCTTTGTGTAAGCAGAAAGTTTATGGACTAATGACATAACTCAGTGGCAAAGCAGTTACCCCTCGTGCACAAGGTCCAAACATCACAGAAAGGGAAGGAATAGGAAGAGACGAAAGGGGAAAGGGAAGAGAAGAGAAGGAAATGGAGAGAGAAGGGGGAGGGAGGAAAGGGAGGGGAGGGGAGGGGATAGGAGGAAAGAAAAAGGGAAAGGAGGGAAGGGGAAGGGAGGAGAGGGAAAGGAATTTCACTTGATTCAGCATACTCTTTGTGAGCACACCACCACTTTCTATCTAAAATTCCCATTGACCTGGATGTTTAAAAACATAATGGGTGAGCTTGAGAGATGCAGATGTCCTGAGTTCAATTGCCAGCAATCACATGGTGACTTACAACCATACATAATGGGATCCAATGTCCTCTTTTGGTATGTCTGAAGACATATACTCACATTAAATAAATAAATAAATAAATAAATAAATAAATAAATAAATCTTTTAAAAAATTCAAGTTCAGAATCAAAAAGGCTAGAGTTTGGGGGAAAAAACATAATGGGCATCATGTAATAGCTGTGTTTGAAGATCTGCTGAATTTGCTAATAAGATGTATTTATGAGCCTCGATTCTCTGTTTCAGACCAGTTTGACACAGTCTAAGAGCTCTGAGCTGTTCTTTGAATGATCCACTCCTGAGAGGTCAAGTCAGCACTTTGCCTATAGAAAAATCTCATTACAATAATTAACATAGTTCTAGTTGACGGTTGTTTACCTGACTTCTACATCCAGGTTGCATTTTATAGGTGAATTATAAGCATCACTATAAAGCTAGTCAACAATTGAAACAAAAATTTAAAAGCAAAAGTTCAGATAAGACAAAAGTAAGTTTCACCCAAGGGGTGTGCATGATGTGAGATGGCTCTGAGGTTAGCAGCAATCAAAAAAGGAGAATGGTTGAAAAAATTTCTTTCCCAGCCATGGCCAGATTTGGACGCAACACTTAGATGCTAAGAACTGTTGGTTGTTTTACACAGACTCAATTACAACCAGTATGGATAGATGAGCTTTCAAAACAATGCTTGCTTCAAGGCTACATGTTCCTTAAATTAGGAAATAAAAGTTTTCAGAAAATAGAATCATATCTTTTCATGACTCACTAACCTGAGTGTGATTGATTAGAAAATGCCTAAGTTCTGGAATCTGGAAACCACATTTCTTATGACAAATACCTGAACTTTGTAAAGCTTGATCTCTTTATTTATAAGAACATAAGTTAATCTGAGTATTCTCAAGAGTCCTTATAAATGCCCCTTTATAAATGGGGCATTTCATATTTTATCAGCTATCCATCTATAGTCTCCTGTGAAGTACTATGATTACTGGTAAGGCTGAATTTATTACTGAGTTAGTTACTTTGCTGTGATAAAACATTCAATGAAAACCGCTTATGGGAGGAGATGGTTACTTTTGGACTAGGGGATAAAGTCTGTGATGGTAGCAAGAGCTCAGATTGGCAGGTCACAGCGCATCTATAATCAGAAAGATGAGAGTAATGGCTCCTTGTGCTCATCTTTACTTTCTCCTTTTTATTCAGTCCAGGACCCCATGTACCATAGTTAAGGTGTAGGTTAAGGTCTTCTCACTCCAACCTAATCTAGATAATCCCTCACAGGTGTGTCTCAGGGCTTGCCTTCTAGGTAACTCTACTAAACTGGAAATTCTTTCCAGTTTCTCACCACTCTAATTTTGTTTGGAACTGTATGTATGACAAACATAAACCTCATATAAAATGAGTCTCTATTAAGAATCTCAGTCATCATCTATTAAATTCCAAGTCTATAACTGAGACCTACATAGTATAGGTGGTGAGCTTTAGACTTTGGGGCAATATTATGGTTCAGATAGGATACAGCCCCCACAGGCTTATACCTGAATGCTTCGTCCCTGATTGACAGTGCTATTTGAGGAGAATCTGGAAATGCCAGAGCTTGAGCCTAGCAGGAAAACTTAGGTAAGGAGGAATTTATTTTTCAAAGTAATGCATGGTTCCTAGCCGCCTCCTCCTCACATGCTACTCCCAGTGTGCATAGGACTAAAAGCCTCCTGAGTCACACACTCCCACTTCCATGATGTTTCCCAAACATACTTAGCAAAGTATCCATAAATTGAGCACTCTTACGTCATAAGCTCCAAAAAAATCTTTCCTCTCTTGACCTGTTTCTATTGGATATTCTGTCACAGCAAATAACAGGCAGTAATTAACAGTATTGTTCTCTACTGCATCCATTTACCATGGTCAGTCTTGGCACCAGAGAAATGCTTTTGTGTGCTACTAGAATGGTCAGAATGTAACAGTTTGTATATCTTCAATCCTTTTGGATATACATAAAAACCTATACAACTTTGACTTTAATTAAACAAACATGAACTACTATTATATATACATATATATATATACATAATATATATATTTATCAGGGATATCCATATTGTCATCATAGGGATAGTCTGTGCACTTAAATTAATTATTTTATGGAATAAAATAATTATGGGAATGACGATTTTTATGGACGGTGCCTTGACAGCTAATTATTATACCAAACTATTTGATGTTCATGATGTCAGAAGATTTTCATAAGACCTTCCAGGTTGAGTACTTTGAGATCAAAGTCCAGATCTGTTTTTTTTTTTTTTCTTATAGATTTCTCAACACCCAGTTTGGTGTCAGGATATAGACAATTTGACCATCTTTGTTTGTAATATGATAACTTGTAGTTCATAGTTATTATTTCTTTTTGGTTGTTTTTTGGTTCTGTTGTTTTGAGACCATGTTTTATATGCTCCAGGCTGCCTTTAAACTCACTGTCCAGCTGAGGATGCCCTTGAACTTCTGACCCTCCTACTTCCAGTTCTTAAGTGCCAGGATTAAAGACATGTACAGCCTGCTTATACTTAATTTTAACATATATTTTCCACATTTTGTACTATAAATTCCTTCACATTTGGTTGAGTTTAAATTCATTATTTCCATAGCAACCAGAGGACAGCCTGACACAAACCTGATGAACACTAAGTAATTATGAACAACGAAAATTATAAAATTATAATTTTTTTTTCATTCATACAGCAGTTTTTTTTATAAAATTATAATTAAGAGATGTTGCTTTTGAATTAAAAAATAAAACAGAGAAAACAAGCAAGCAAACAAACTAACATCAGAACAATGAATCAAAACAGAGCTGTTTCTATGGAGCCTAATGTAATATAGACAAGATGAGAATGGAGCTGGTGGATAAATGCAGCCTCACTTGCTTTGCTCTCCTGCCCCACTGCTCTCTGCATGCTGAAGAGCAGTGTAAAACTGTGCTCATCAAATGTACTAGAGCACGAAGTGTGCTAGCCTGTTCTGTAGTGCTATTTACTCGACAGCTAAAGGCTTAGTTCTCTGAATTTAAGACCATATTTCTACTAAACCAATGCACAGATGTCATATATGGAAAACCTGGGGTTAAAGAGGAGGATGCTAAGAACATGAGCTTGATAACATAGGAGCGTCTTGTTGGAATCAGAACTCACTTGAGTGCTTAGTCCCTTAAAGCCCACGCTGCTTTGGAACAGATAGCACACAACTTCACTGCATAGTAGGAAGCTTTTTCTAAATTAAATATCCTATTGTTCTGATGGTTTTTATTAATTTGACTGCATTTTAAGAGACACAAAATTATTTGATGTTTTTAAGAGATATACAATTATTTATTTGATGTTTGTAATAGACATACAATTATTTATTTGATCTTTTAAAATATAATTCCATTTTTTTTATTCTGTGGTCATTTAAATTGATCTTTATAACAGATGGTAAATGACATTTTAAGATGACATTTGAAGATTGTCATTAAGCTTCCCTCCTGACATTTCCCACTCTATACTTACATATTTCAGTTAATAGGACCATTTATATTCAGCACAATTCAACTTAGAAGTACTTAAAATAAAAAATTCAAAGTACTCTGCATTCATCTGCTGCCTGGCTCAGTTGTTTCCAATGGATCAACCAGTTAATCATAAAGGCGAAAGCCTCATAAAACTAGCTCCATTATCCTTTTTCTTCACAAAGTTTCCTATTATCTCATTGGCCGAGAACCTTAAATTGTAGCAATAATAATTAGACAGCCCATTTGAATTACATTCTATTGCTAAATATTGACAGTTTGTATGAAGATATATCCTTTGCCTCCTTGCAAATGGAAGAAAATTTTCAGATCATGGTCCATTTATTTAAACTTAGGAAAAGCTCACATGGAAGGTATTCTCTTCCAAAAATATTTATAGCTGTTAGAGGTCCACGTAGGTATAAATTAGAATAATTGTACTTTATAAGGACTCTACTGGTAGTTATCCTGTCTTTAATTCTACTGCTATTAGCTCTGAGGATTTTGGTTTCTTGTAACATATATTTATGTAATTTTCAGCTTTCTTAATTACTGAACTTAAAAATAAAGTTAGGAATTAAAAAGTCAGTTCGTTCAGACCCTAAGACCATAGGCTAGACTTCATTAATACAAAAAGAAGCCTAAGCTAAGCTAGCTAGTGCTAAGTTCTTCACTGTTAGAGTACATGGCTTCAGTTTCAAGCCATCTTGTCTTCCTATGCCATCATATAGCTGTCTAAAAATACTATGATTGCACTTAATGATTTTCAACCACAATCTCTGTACAACTGAACTGTAAACAATAATCTTGCATTTGTTTTCCAGAAAAACTAAGAGACACAATCTCTTCTGGGTCACTGATTTTTAAAAGTTGTCATTGGTAAACATCATGCAGGATTGGTATACTGAAATTATTGAATTAAAAATAATGGTTATGTTATTATTGATTCTATTTTGTTTTAGCTCTGGGATTGTGTTTGCAATGAGCAAATATGAGTTTAGTGATGGATGCAGGGTTAAGAGAATCAAGCACAGCTCAGCAAACATTTGGAGAAGACCAATAACACACAGACACCATTGTCACTCCAATACTTAGATAGATGATTGCTTGATAGATATGGATGGATGGATGGATGGATGGATGGATGGATGGATGGATGGATGGATGGGTGGGTGGGTGGGTGGGTAGATGGATGGATGATAGGGTAAGCAAGCTGTGGAAACATTACAGATGCAGTGGCAGCTGATCTACCTGTAGCATCTATTGACTGTTGACAGATTAAAGGAGACTTGGCTACTACTTTTTATGGAGTGATGAAAAGACAACAGACATGAGAAATACCCTGCCCCTCATCACCTCCCATCTTCTTACCTCAGCATTCCTGCCAGTGCTTTTGTTGGTTAAAGCTAAGTTTGAGTGACTAAGGCTGGATACTAGGAGGACTCTCCCTACCCTTTCTGGCCTCCAATGAACAGTGCCTAGATTATCTTCCTGTAGCACAGAACAATGGAGAAGAAGGGCAAGACATATCTTGATAACTACAAAAACACTAACAAGGTCAGAAATTAATGCCTGACCACATTTGCAGAATCATCTTTGCTTATAATATATCCAAATTATGCAAGCTTTAAATTAGAAAGCATTTGTTCATTTCAAAAAAGCCTTATGTTATATATCACATTCTCTATAGTTTTCTTCTTAGCATTTACTTCAGTAACTCTGGACAGTTAACCTCTCATCCTTTTGCTTTTGGTCCTTCTCTGTATTCCTAGAAAATTTCTCAGAATCTCAGGATCATTGTATCAGTTCTTTGCTGTGTCAGCATGTCTGTTTTATAAAGACATCCAGATGCCGTGTGTTGAATTTTAGTGTCTGAATTATCTTATTCACAGGAGTAACCTAGCCATGTCCTAGTCTTACCAGTTCAGATCCTCTTCTAGACCTTCTAGACTCTGTGCTATTTTTAAAAGTACAGTGTTGGCTAAAACTGCCTTCTTTTTCTCAGAGAAAGTAGATTTCAGAAATCTGTTTGATTTCTGATTGTTTGCTTTTTCTTTTGCTGATTTTTTAAAAAATCAACCTGATGAATATACTCCATCCCTGCAGGATTCCTTGCTGTATTAGAATTTTAATAAGCAGAACATTATTTTTTGCAGTTGAGCTGGGCATCTTCTTCAGACGCATGAACAGAAGCAACTGTTGTACTGGGGACACAGAGTAGAGAAGCAGGTGTTTGAACACTTCAGATTCCTGTGTTTTAAAAATCCTCAAGACTCACTTCCAGGGACTTTCATCCTCCTTTTGAGGCATTTCATAAATGATTGAGTGTTCTAACATAGAAAAGGTTTATTAAATATCCTAAGTATGTGCTCATATAAGGATAGATTTTTCAATTACTCATGTTATTCCAATTCTGTAGCATCCTGACATTATCGAAAAGCACCTTCAGGCATATTTGCTGCAATATTCTTAAGCAAGCACACTCACATTACAATCACCATGTTCATGATTGGAATTGGTTGAGATATCCTGTAGTAGAGTAGAGATTGGACTTCTCATTTATAAAATGCTTGACATGGGTTTTGTTTTGTTTGCCTCGTTGTAAAGAAAGTCCATAAGGAACTGCTATTATTGCCATACTTAGCTTTCTAAATGTCTTAATTGATGAACTAGAATGGTGGTTATATCTCTCTCAGTAACCACAGCAAATATTAAAATAACAAATAAATAAAAAACACAAAACCAACAATGTATTGTGCAAAAATTTCCGAGTCTTAACTCTAATCTTCAGTAGAGTTTTCTTTTTCTTTTCTTTTTAAATTTATTTATTTTTTTCTTACACTCCTTATTTTTATCCCTCCTCCCCGACCACCTTCTAGCCTCCTAGTGCTCCACATCCCATACCTCCTCCCCATCCCCCTGTCTCCACATGGATGTCTCCATCCCACATGCCACCTGATCTCTAAACTCCCTGGGGGCCTCCAGTCTCTTGAGGGTTAGGTGCATCATCTCTGAATGAATACAGACCTGGCAGTCCTCTACTGTATGTGTGTTGGTGACCTCATATCAGCTGGTGTATGCTGCCTGTTTGGTGGTCCAGTGTTTGAGAGATCTCTGGGGTCCAGATTACTTGACACTCCTGGTCCTCCTACAGTATCACCCTTCTCCTAAGCTTCTTTCAGCTTTCCCTAATTCAATAACAGGGTAGCTGCTTCTGTCCATTGGTTGGGTGCAACTATCTGCCTGTGACTCTTTGAGCTGCTTGTTGGGTCTTCTGGAGTGCAGTCATACTAGGTTCCTTTTTGTGAGTGCTCCATAGCCTCAGTAATAGTGTCAGACTTTGGGACCTCCCCTTGAGCTGGATCCCTCTTTGGGCCTGACATTGGACCTTCTTTTCCTCAGACTCCTCTCCATTTCCATCCCTGCAATTCTTTCAGACAGGAAAAAGTGTGGGTCAGAATTGCGATTGTGTGATGCTTCCCCTCCCTCATTTGATGCCCTGTCTTCTTGCTGGAGGTGGGCTCTGTAAGTTCCCTTTCCCTGTGAGGCATTTCATCTAAGATCCCTCCCTTTGAGTCCTGAGAGTCTCTACCTCCCAGGTCTCTGGTGCATTCTGGAGGGTCTGACACACTCCTACCTCCCAAAGTTGCCTGTTCCCGTTCTTTCTGCTGGCTCTCAGGGCTTCAGTCCTTTTCCCTCACTCAATACCAGATCAGGTTCCCCTCTGCTCTTATTCCTCCCACTCCTACCCCGTCCTCTTCCCCTCCCAGGTCCCTCCCCCTCCCACTTGTGATTGCTTTCTTCTCCCTCCCAAGTGAGACTGAGGCATCTTCACTTGGGCACTTCAGCTTGTTGACCTTTTTGAGTTCTGTGGACTATATCTTGGGTATTCTGTACTTTTTTTTGACTAATATCCACTTATTAGTGAGTACATACCATGCATGTCCTTTTGGGTCTGAGTTATCTCACTCAGGATATTTTCTAGTTCCATCCATTTGCCTGCAAAATTCAGGATGTCCTTGTTCTTAATAGCTGAGTAATATTCCATTGTGTAAATGAACCACATTTTCTGTATCCATTCTTCTGTCGTGGGGCATCTAGTTTGTTTCCAGCTTCTGGCTATCACATAAGGCCACTTGGAATACTATTCCAAGCCCCTGTGGCATGGTGGGACATATTTCGGGTATATTCTCAAGAGTGGTATAACTAGGTCTTCAGGTAGCTGTATTTCAGTTTTCTGAGGAAATTCCAGATTGATTTCCAAAGTGGTTGTACCAATTTGCAATCCCATCAGCAATGGAAGACTTTTCCTCTTTCTCCAAACCCTCTCCAACATGTATTGGAACCTGAGGTTTTGATCTTAGCCATTCTGATTGGTGTAAAGTGGAATCTCAGGGTCGTTTTGATTTGCAGTTCTCTGATCACTAAGGACTTTGAACGTTTATTTCTGTCTGTCTGTCTTCCTTCCTTCCTTCCTTCCTTCCTTCCTTCCTTCCTTCCTTCCTTCCTTTCTTTCTTTCTTTCTTTCTTTCTTTTTCATTTACTTATTTTATTGAGTGTATGGTAGAAGAGGGAAAGTGGGTCAAAAGAGAGGTAGGGCAGACCATCTTCCCATGCTGGGATGATCCATGCCTTGGAAAGGAAGGCAACCAGTCTGTCCAAACTGACTGATACCTAGTTGCCGACTTTATATAGTTCTGACCTCCCATTTGATTCCCAAAGGTCACTCTTGGAACCCACTTGCTCTAAGCTCCTTGTTGGATTATGTTGGGCTCAGATCTGGAACTCTCCAAATCTCAGTTGAGAATTTTTGAGCATCTGATGACTGGCTGACCCTTGGGAAGACATATCAAAGGAAGAAGGCTGCCTGGGCAGCAGATGGCAGCGTGAGCCTGTGCAGGGAGCAACTTTGAACATTTCTTTAGGAGTTTCTCAGCCATTCGAGATTCCTCAGTTGTGAAATCTTGGTTTAGTTCTATACCCCATTTTTTGATTGGGTTGTTTGGTTTTTTGGTGATTAACTTTTGAGTTCTTTATATATTTTGGATTTTAGCCTTCTATTGGATGTGGGGTTAGTGAAGATTTTTTTCCCCAATTTTTTTGCCAATTTGTCTTATTGATTATGTCCTTTACCTTACAGAAGCTTTCCAGTTTCAAGAGGTCCCATTTATCAATTCTTGGTCTTAGAGCCTGTGTCATTGGAGGATTTTTAGGAAATTTCTCCCTGTGCCAATGAGTTCAAGACACTTTCTCACTTGCTCTTCTATTAAATTTAGTGTATCTGGTTTTATGTTTAGATCCTTGATCAACTTGAACTTAAGATTTGTGCAAGGTGACAAATATGGGTTTATTTTCATTCTTCTACATATAGACAGCCAGTTAGACCAGTTATTGAAGATACTTTCTTTTTTCTATTGTATATTTTTAGCTTTTGTCAAAGATCAAGTGTGTGCTTTTATTTCTTGGGCCTTCAGTTCTATTCCATTGATCAGTATGTCTGTTTCTGTACCAATAGCATGCAGTTTTTATCACTATTGCTCTGTAGTAAAACTTAAATTCAGGGATGATGATTCTCTGAGCCATTCTTTTATTGTTAAGAATTGGTTTTGCTATTCTGGGTTTTTTGCCTTTCCAGATGAATTTGAGAATTGCTCTTTCCATGTCTTTGAAGAATTGTGTTGGGATTTTGATGGGTATTTCCTTGAATCTATAGATTGTGTTTGGTAGTATGGCCATTTTTACTATGGTAATTCTGCCAATGCATGAGCATGGGAGCTCTCCCCATTTTCTGAGATCTTCAATTTCTTTTTTGAGAGACTTGAAGTTATTGTCATACAGGTCTTTCACTTGTTTGGTTAGAGTTACCCTAAGATATTTTATATTATTTGTAGCTATTGTGAAGGGAGTTGCTTCCCTAATTTCTTTCTCATCCTGTTTACTTTGTTTAAAGGAAGGCTACTGATTTATTTGAGTTAATTTTATATCCTTTGCTGAAGTTGTTTATCAGCTGGAGAAGTTCTCTGATATGATTTTTGTTGTCACTTATGTATATCATCTGCAAATAGGATACTTTTATTTCTTATTTGCCAGTTTGTGTCCCCTTGATCTCTTTTTGTTGTCTTACTGTTCCAGTTAGCACTTCGAATACTATATTGAATAGATATGGGGAGAGTGGGCATCCTTGTCTTATCCCTGATTTCAGTGAAATTGCTTCAAGTATGTCTCCATTTAATTTGATATTGGCTGTTTGTTTCTAGTAAATTGCTTTTATTATGTTTAGTTATGGGCCTTGAATTCCTGATTTTTCTTTTAGTTTGTTTATATAGTGGATTGCGTTAATGGATTTTTGTATATTAAACTAACCTTGCATCCCTGGGATGAAGCTTACTTGATCATGGTGAATGATGGTTTTGATGTGTTTTGGATTTGGTTTGCAAGAATTTTATTGAGTACTTTTGCATCAATATTCAAAAACGAGATTGGTCTAAGTTCTCTCTTTTGGTTGGGTCCTTGTGTGATTTAGCTATCAGAGTAATTATGGCTTCATAGAATGAGTTAGGTAGTGTTCTTTCTCTTTCTATTTTATGAAATAGTTTGACAGAAATTGGTATCAGGTCTTCTTTGAAGGTCTGGTAGAATTCTACACTAAATCCATCTGGTCCTGGACTTTTTTTTGTTGGGATATTATTATTATTGTTAATCTTTATTTTACTATCCAGTCATTATCTCCCTCTCATTCTGACCTCTGTTTCTCACCCCATAACTCCCCACTTCTCCAAGAGGATAACCCCAGATCCCCACCCAAATCTTCAGTAGAGTTTTCTAAAGATTTTGGCTGGTATCTAACTGTATATCATATGTGATATGAATGTTAAAGAAGCATTTATAATGTGCCTTTGCTTTGAGAAGTAAGGTACCATAGCCTTGAGATCAGTTTTTATTAACAATTTGGCAGACTTTCTGACTGACTATCTATACTAAAGCAGGATGTTTTTGTAATGACAAAGAAATTATTTGTTTAGTAAAACTACCTCACCAGTAGCTTTGAGTTCTTTGGGGAACCTAGAGAAACTTGAATAATCAAGTTTTTCCTACATGTCTAGAAATTATTTGATCAAATAGTAGGAACCACACCATGAAAGACCAGCAGTTATTGGATCTAAACCTCATTTATACAAGTGACACTTTCACAAATCTATGTGATCCTCAGCTATTAGTCTCCTCCCAGTTCTTCCTTACACACACACACACACATACATATGTACACACATACACATACTTATACATACATGCACAAATGCATATATATAAAACACACATATACACATATAGATATAAACACGTGCACACACATACACACACAGGTACACAAGGTACACACACATACATATACACACACATACATATATACGCATATACACACATACAGACACACACAGAAACTTCTAGACTGAGTGCGTGAAGTTTGAGCAGAATAACAATAAAAGAAATGGAGAGATGTCATTGCTATAACTTTCTCTATGCTTATCAGTCTCCTGCCTTTGTTTTATAGCTATCATAAAGTTAATAAAATCATATTGGAACATGACTAGATGATAAATATTTATTGAAAAATTGAATGTGATACTTAAATTTACTCCAGTCCCACAATGTTCTTAAAAGCAAAACATCTTTATTTTAAGGGGAAGGATTTTTGCACAGAGCTTCATTTAGCACCATATTTGAATATTTAAATGAGAGGAAAACACAAGGTGCTTCCCAGGGAAGAATGACCAAGTTTTAGCATTTCTCCAGAACTAAGTCATCAGTCTCCTTTGAACATTGGCTATAGGACAATGTTAACTTTCTTAGCTCTGAAAGCAAATCCATCTTTCATTTTCTTCTCTCCCCTGAATTTAGGTTTCCTGCCTCTATTGTTTCTCTTCTGAACTTAATGTGTCTCTAGATAGACTCATCTCTCTACATCTTTCTTCCTGCTGCTCATGCAGTTTGGGGCTGCCATCTGTGTGCCTTTGTATTTCTGAACTGTGATGGTTTAATAGCACCTTTATCCCTTAAAAACTACCCCTGCTTCTAATTAAAGTAATCATTTGACACCAATGAGGTAGAATGAAGACTGTGTTCTGTATTTTTCCAGATCAGACTTGGGTCGATGGGTATCTCGGGCCATGATGGGTGTCTTGGGTCACGCGTCTCCTTTTTCCTCACATCCACACTGACTTTATGTTTCTCGGGAATATATTTTATTTTTGCATAAAGCTTTACAATTCCTTCTTTTCTCTTTCTTTTTTTCTTACCTACCACAGCCTGGCTACTTACCTATCAGATGCAATACAAGGCATTACTTCATTCTAAAAATCATGCCAGGACTTCTCCACTAGGTCTAGCCACAGAGTGGGTTAATCCTTTCTCCTGTGTGATCTAATTGCAAACAATTTGTGATAACAGACATGGATCAGAATATGATTCTTCTTTGTACCAAGTTATTCGGTTTTTTTCACATGTATTTATTGGGGGGTATGGTGGTAGTTGCATGTAGGGATATGCATAGAAGTTTTATCATTATAATATCATTTATCATTTATGATAATGAGCAGGAACCAGATCTTCCCTTCTACCATCAGAGTCCTCGAACCCAATTAAGCTGTCTGGCTTAGGCAATTTTACTGGCAAGCAAGTAGTAACTTTAGACCAAGGCAGACTTTACATCAGAATCAAAAGCTGAGGCTAAGTATGCTGCCTCCATCTGTAATCCTGTCACTCAGAAAAATGAAGCAGGGGGTTACTAATTTTGGCTAGCTTGGACTACAGAGTTGAAACTCTGTCACAAGAAAAAAAATATGAGAACCTACAGATTTTATTAAG
>JADRCC010438466.1:0-10424 GCA_019843855.1 Hylomyscus alleni
GTTCTTGTATTCCCATGAGGCATGTTGACTAGAAACTGTACTCACTGGCCATGTCAACAAGTATTAGGAATTTATTTTCTCTCTAATAAACTAGCAGATATTTAGAAATATAAAAGTTCATGTTTTTCTCTCAATATTAAAATTATGTTAACAGAAATTTGAATATATATTAAATCAGTGATTGTTAACAATTTTATTAAAAACTAAAAAAAAATGTTTATTTACTTTTTACAATTGCATTGACACAGCAAGTAAACATGTTTATTTTGGAATTAGCCAACAGCTCAGTAAACTCATTTAGAAAATGTTTACTTGAAAATATGATGAGGTCTGCATAAATTAATTTGACTACATTCAGAAATTTTATTTTATTTCATTATTGCTGTGGTTGATTTTAGGTTCCGTAAACTAAATTATCCTCTTAGCTAATTTCAGCCTTTCACTCTTTTCATTCGATACTTGGATAAACATAAAAGTGTTTACTGTGAACAAAATTAATCTTTATGCCTGTCCTAGTTAGCGTTTTACAGCTCTGAACAGATACCATGACCATGGCAAGTCTTATAAAGGACAATATTTAATTGGGACTGGCTTACAGGTTCAGAGGTTCAGTCCGTTATCGTCAGGCACGGTGCATGCAGAGCTGAGAGTTCACCATCTTCATCTGAAGACTACTAGAAGAAGATTAGCTTCCAGGCAGTTAGGATGAGGAAGGGTCTTCAGCCCATGCCTACAGTGACATACCTACTCCAACTCCTATTAGTGCTACTTTCTGGACCATGAGTTTAAAACCATCACAATACCTTTCTTTGTATAGAAAGTAATAATACCATAAAATAAATACCAATTTTATAGCATATAAAATTTTTGTTTTAATTTTTTGATATTATAGTAGATGGAGTTTTTCTGATATTGAATATATTTAAAGGTTTTTTCATATTTCCTCTGGATAACTACATATATTAAGACCAACTGATGCTATTAGGAATAATACATGCTATCGTTGGCACATATGTTTAAGAGTTAATCAGCCTGTCAGATCTAATCTATTTCAAATACACAGACTGTGCATATATAAACTGTGTAGAATTTATCTAAATTTTAGTCCTTGAAAAATGCCACCTACTTTTGTGACTATGTGATCTGAATGATGATGTCCACTAGGATCAGTGCTATCATCTGCCTGCATTCCTTATCCAGCCACTGAAATTTAAATTTGCCAACCTTTTAATGTTATAATTTAACTAAGATGCTGGTATCACGAAGGTGTTGCAGTACTGAATGCTTGAGAGAGAATACTTGCTGCCTAGGAATGCAGGAATGTTTTTGTCTAGAAAAAGAATGGACAAGCCAGCAAGTTGAAAGCAAACAGCAGCTCTCCTCAGACACAGAACTTAGTCATCAGCTCCTTCAGCATAGACTCCCCATACTCCAGAAACATGAGAAATTACTTCTTACTATTTGCAAATTACCAGTCTGTGACATTTTGCTGTAGCAACAAAAATTAACTAACAGACCAGTTAAGGGGCAGTGCTTTCTCACCATTGCTCAGATTAGCGAAAACTACAAAGTAATTGGTTATATTGTCTGTTAAGTTTCTGCTCTTACAGTGTGAAAGAGAATTAATTGGGCATCTCCAACCAACTGAAGTAAGACATTCTGGTCACACTTCAGTCCTTTCCATGATCAGTTCAAAAGCCAAAATGTTATAGCTGCTGAACCCAAGTTAAATTTCTAGAAATTACCAGTACTTAACAAAGCAGAACAACATTTCCTTCACCTATTTACCGTTTATAATAGGTCAAGTCATTTTCTCAAGGTCATTAATATTTCCCCTTGAGTAGGCAGTATCCCATTAATCATCTAGTGAATGTTACCGAATCACTGACAGTTCTGCTTATCACAAAGTAATATTTTTGCAAATTTCCTAGTATATCAGAGATGAGTGGCTCATTGAAAACCTTTAAGATAATGTTTTGAATGGTATTTTTTTAATGGAAGCAATTTGAGCATATTATATTAAAATATCCTCCAACTCTTCATAGTCATTATGTTCTGCTAAAAATCTTTTCTATACTGTTTAGTTCAAACTCTCTGTGCTCAGTCAGCAGATTTCGTTTCTCAATTTTGGGATGTTAATTTCCTTAGATACAATATAATATTTTCTATATTCAAAAATACTAAAATATGGGCCTTTAGTACCTTGAAAGGGAAGGAAATCAATACCTACATAATAAGTATTTGCTACAATGCCTTGATGATTACTAAGGTGAAGATTTTCTTTGGCCAGGCAGTGGTGGCCCACGCCTTTAATTCCAGCTCTTCGGAGGCAGAGGTAGGTGGATTTCTGAGTTTGAGGCCACCTTGGTCTACAGAGTGAGTTCCAGGACAGCCAGGGCTATACAGAGAAACCTTGTCTCGAAAAACCAAAAGCAAAAAAAAAAAAAAAGATTTTCTTTGAGGAAGCAAATGCAGAGATTCTGTATCAGCAGAAAACAATTAAAAAATTAATACTGTTACCTAATTATTGAAGCAAAACACAGTGACGATTATAAAAATGTGCATTTATGTACAAAGGTTCTAAATAATAATGATATTATTTTCCCATTGCTTTCCTTAAATAGAAGGGAATATAGAAGACAGAAAGACAAGATGTCACATTAAAAATAGAAAGAGGTTTAATGCCACACACACTCACCCACCCACCCACACCCACACCCACACCCACACCCACACACACACACACACACACACACACACACACATCTCAATAGATACAGAAAAGTTCTTTAATACAATCCAGCATTCCTATATGATAAAAAGTGCTAGAGGGAGTAGGTCTGGAGAGAGCACACCTCAATATGATAAAGGGTATATGTGAGAAAACCACAGCTGACATCATCCAAAATAGTGAACTTCTCAGAACATTCTCACTAAAATTACTCACAATAGAGAATAGTTCACCATCCCCACTCCTTTTCATTATAGTGATGAAAGGACTAGCTAGAGCCATCAAGCAGGAGAAAAGAATTAAATGGGTTAAATAAGAAAAGACAAAGTCATTATCCTCATTGAACATGATATTATACATAAGATGTCCCTAACATCCAAATGTTAAATTCTAGATGTATTATCAATCTCAGCTAAATAGCAAGATACAAATTGAACTTTAAAAAAAAAAAGCAGTTGCATTTATTTACACCATCCATACTGAGAAATAAAGAGCACACAGAAGGAAAGCTAACCTTACTGCCAAAACTTTAATATCAAATATTTTTTGTTGCATCTCTTAGCAACTATCAGAAATTTAAATAAAAGTTTCTAGCACATTTTTTAAGACTTAACAGTAGGAATGTTTCATGGGAAAATTTTTAGTAATAGGTGAAGCTTTACTGAAAAATATTTTGATCACATAGTGATTTAGTTTTTACAAAACATTGGAAATTGGAAGGCATATAAAGTTCCCAGTTTTCATATGGGTTGTCCCATTGTTTTACCTATCTGTATCATCTTAAATATAGTCTTTGCTTTATTTTGGGTATCATCAGTAATCTTCAAATTTGGTAGTTTCATTTGATTCAGTATAATATTTAATTACTCTTAAAGATTTTAGTGTTAGATGATTTTACAAAGTCTTAAATTTTAAATTTCAGTTAAATTTTTAAAAATTTATTTTATTTTGTATTATGTTTATATCTGGGTCTTGTTTTGGTATATGGAGGTGTGAGTGTAAGGTACTTATCTTGGTTAGGGTTTCATTGCTGTGAAGAGAAATCATAATTAATTCATTTCTTAAAGGCAAACTTTTAATTGACTGGTTTAGAGTTTCAGATGTTCAGTCCACCATGGTAGGAAACATGGCAGCATCCAGGCAGACATGGTGCTGGAGATAAAGCTGAGAGTTCTACATCTTGATCCAGAAATTAGGAAAAACTAATTTCTGTTCTGTGTTGGGCTTAAGCATAGACCTCAATGCACAGCCTCATGCTGACAACACTTCTTCAAAAAGGCTACATGTGCTCTAACCAGGATACACCTTTGACTCATGCCACTCCCTGTGATGACCACAGGGAGATGGTCAAACCACCTCACTACCTATGGAGTCCAGAAGAAGATGTCTGACCTGCTGGAGACAAAATTAGAAGTAGTTGTGAGAATACTCATGATAAGCTGGCCACCAAACATACATCCTCTGTCAAAGCAGAGGCTGGCTTCTCTGTTCACTGGTCTATCTCTTCAGTTTATAAGATTAATTTTGAAACAATGATATATTCTATAAACTCTAAGAATATAGAGTTATAACTCCTTATATGATTTAATTTATTAAATATTTACAGCAGAATTTGAAAGATACTATCATCACAATCATTTTTTATGTCTTAGTAGTGAACTCAGAAACCTTCACCAAATACCTGAAAGATCTAACCAATTCTTAAGTACTTTAAAATATGTTAACACTTTTCACAATTTCCTTTTATAGAGGTCTTCATTAGAGATTATTTTCTACTTTTATCATGTTTAATGTTCCAAATAGATTTTAAAAACTGGTTGAGTGCATACTACTTTTAGCTTCAGAAGATATCATGTATATTTAAGAGGCATTTAAATATTATAAATTATTTTGATGACTAAAATAAAAGTCAGTATTGAGTTGTATATTTTTAAATAAACTGAGGAGAAGAATGATCTTGTAGGAGGACCAACAGTCTCAATTAATCTGGACCCCCAAGATCTCTCAAACACTGGACCACCAAACAGACAGCATACACCAGCAGATATGAGACCCCCAATACACATAGAGTAGAGGACTTCTGGGTTTGTGTTCATTCAGACATGATGCACCTAACCCCCAAGAGACTGGAGGCCTCAGGGAGTTTAGACGTCAGGTAAGGTAGCAAGGTGGGGACAGCCATGTGGAGACAGGGGTATGGGGAGGAGGTATGAAATATAGAACAATCGGAGGGTAGATGGGGGCAAATAAAATATGGAGTGTAAAAATTAAATTAATTTAAAAAAATAAAAATTAAAATGTTACTACATATATACAGTATCCCAATGCTTATTGAAATGGCACCCTATTGAAAAGACTAAAGAAAAATAAAATTTTCATGTAAATGAATGAAATTGCAATCAAAATACATACCCTACTGAATACAATGGCATTCTCTCTATAACGTACAGCATGCAGAGTTACAACATATATACAATTTTAATACTATATACATATATGGTATACATATGTTTAATTAGTTGTATGCTAGTCAACTGAATTGAACAGATCTGTCAGAATAATTTAAGAAGTGGCAAAGAATTGACTTAGGGTCATCATGTAATATATAAAATATTAAGAAATAATGGAAACGTTACTCTGAAACAATCTGTGTGCAAATGTACAGACATTGCATAGTTTTATTTTTATTTTTACATATATGCAATAACATATTCTTTGTAAATGTATTTAATATATAATTTTCAAGGATATGTATATTTATTTACAATTGCATTTTTAAGAAGAAAATGAAGCATGACTGAATTATTAATATTTCTTTTTAAGTTTGATGAGTCCCATTTCCATAAACAAGTATTTTTTGCTCAGGTTTAAAATGTATTGTGCTGAAACATAATGTTTTATATTGAATGAATGAGGAGCATAATCATAAATACAAATGATTTATATTTTTTATATAAATTACTTTGACTATTTTTAAATTTTACATAAAATGAACTATTTTTTGGAAATATCCATAACAATACTATAAAATCAAGTTGTAAATAGAAGTAAGTTTAAATCACTATTATACAAGTATGTTTCGATATGTTCATCTGAATAAAATTTCTAACAATAACCTCAAGTTTCTATGAAGCATGTGCCATTCATGCTATTCATTCAACTATTAAAATCTATTCAGTAATAAGGAGAAAATTAACTATTTTATATTCTCTTCTCTCATTTCAGAAATTCATGATAGTAGGCCTCTAATAACTCTTGAGAATTTTTATATTCATTTTTCATGTTTTTGAGAATTTCACACATGTATAATGAAACATAATCATATATTCTTCCTAATGTCCAGTTCTCACTCCTTTTTTATCCCCAAAATATGTCAGTCTTCCAATTCTGTCTTAAGTTTTAATGTCTTTTGATTCTTTAAAATTTTTGGAATTATAATGTGGCTGCTTCATTTCCTGTATCCCTTTATGACCTCCATGCCCTCCCATATACCTTTCCTTGCTCTCCTTCCATTTCATGACCTCCTTGGTTATTTTTGTCATTGTGTACATATGGGTATATGTATATGTATATACATTCCTTAATACAAACATACAGTCTGCTCCATCAGTATAATGTTCCTTGTTTTGATGTTTTGAGGGCTGATGCTTAGGTACTGAATAGCCAGTTGGTGTTTTATAGAACACTACATTGTGTTCATTTTGCCTGTACATCGTTGAGTATGAAACCTTTCACAAGAACATAGTAAACCTATCATCTGTCTTATCTTTATTAAAGAATAACCCTTCCGACCCTGAAACTACCTACTACTGATAGGTTTTAAATATGAAGTCGATTCTGGCCACTGTCAACTCTATACATGTTGGAAGCAGTAGAGATATACAGATGAATGAGTAAGAAAAATATGACACACATATATGAAGGACCATTACTGAGTAGAATGAAATAAATGCTGTTGACTTTTGTGTTTCTCTCCCTTTTTCCATCTTTCACCAATTTGTCCCAATTCCTACTCCCAAGCAACTGGTTCTTACTGTTTCTCACTCTAGTTAGTTAGTCGAGGCTTAGCCAGACATGGTCCCTTTTTTATTCCTAGTATCTGTGGGTAGTCTGAATCATATACTTACATCTAAAGATTTGAAATAAGTAACCACAAATAAAGAGAAAATGTAATGTTTCTCAGTTTTTCATTTATTATACTTCATTCAAAACAATATAGCTCCATTTATTTACCTACAAATTATATTATTTTATCCTTCTTTATCACTGAATAGAGTGATACATATACTATATCTTCTTTATCTATTCACCAAGGGAAGAACATTTGTGTTATTTCTATTTCCTAGCTATTCTGAACATTACTAAGTCAACATGTATTTGGTAGAATGTTGAGCTGTTGTAGAATATTTAAAAAATGAATCTACCCCACAAACTCTCTTTCTGCCAGATCACGTTCTTGAGCCAGTACTGTCTGGCAACACCATGTCCTGGCGGGCTCTTGTTATTTTCTTCCAGCTAGCAGCAACATCTCATTCACATGCAACTCTTTACACATCCCCACAATCATTCATCTAATGCCTAGAACCCAGTAAAGCATGACTCTTAAGGTTTAATAATCTAATCAGGTTTATATAATAATAAGATCATGATTACAAGATGCCAATACAATAATTTCAATGCCAAATGATATAGACACATTTTGACCCAATTAATTTAACCTTGTAAAAAACCTTAGCCTGATTATAGCCACACAGTGTCTGACTTGTCATCTTCCTCTGACTCCATGATCAAGTCTCTGCCCTTCTCCCTCTGACCTTTCTCTTCCTCTACCTCTAGTTCCACCTCTCTATTTCTGTCCAGTCACAGGTCTGTCACTACCCTAAGGTGATTGGACAGAGAAAATGTTGCAACACTTAGCCCTCTGGACATATGCAAAACGTTAGTATATCTAGGTTATATAGTAGGTTTACAAAGAGTTCAAGCAGAATTATACTGCATACATGATAAATACATTTCCAAGAAAACATGAATTGCTACATGAAAATCACAATACACATTATGGGATACTCTTTAGCAATTATTTATAATGGAGTTCCTGCAGGTTGGAAAATAACATAGGTTGATCCATTTGTTTACCCATCATGACCTCTTGGTAAAACCTCAATGTTGTAGACAGACTATATTTTGATTTCAGGACACAGAAAAATTGATTACAAACCAATATGAAATCTGGCCTGCCTGATGGCAAGATTTCATATTGTATATAAATTTGACCTGGCTTCGGATTCATCCTGTATACAGTCACCAAACCCAGACACTATTGTGGATGCCAAGAAGTGCTTGCTGACAGGAGCCTGATATAGCAGTCTCTTGAGAGGCTCTTCCAGAGCCCAAGAAATACAGAGGCAGATGCTCACAGACAGCTTTCTTTTAAGTGGAGATTGTCACTTACAATAACCATGAATGTATATGAGAAATAAGACAATAAACATTAAAATAAGAGGCTTCTTTGAGGCATGTTGACATTTGAATGCACACAGAATAAGACTAACCCACATTTGAGGCCTTCCCATGGATTAATGACAGTCGGTGGCTTATAGACCCAGTGATTCACTCCTCATGAACTAATAGCTTGTCATTACACAGAGCATTAGAAAAACCAGCCCTGATTTCCAATGAGCCACAAAGAGAAACTTCTGCATTTAAGTGCATTGTATCTTGAGAGATACTTAAGAAATTAGTCATGATAGAATAAAAGAATGAAAGGATGAATAACCATACAACTAAGCAAAGAACAGCATTAAAGTGTAAATATATATGCTTATGTTTATATGTACTTATTACGGATATTAATACAATGCATATTTGTATTATTTTAAGCACAGAATTCATTAAATGGAAAAGTGTGTTTTCAATGTCATACAAATTATCCCTTGAAAATATCAAACTGTATTTTAAGAACAAAAAAATTTAATATATGTGAAAAATAAGAAACAAAGCCCAATTCATAATTTTAACAAGAAATATATAGTTAAAGGTATGGAACACTATATAAACATGTACCAAGCTTCAGGAAGATCTGAAGCCAGATATGAATATATATTTAATCTTCTAAGGCAAATCAATAAATTAAAAATATTTTACTTACGGTTGTTAGAATTCAATTGACTTCAAACTTCTGGTACATTTTGATGTTTTCCTTCCAACAGCTCTATTGATAAAAAGCTATCAACCAATTAAAAGAATTAGCATCAAATTTTTTGTTTGTAACATATAAATGAAGAAATAGGCAATTAACAATTGTCAAATGTTGAGCAAATATTCTGAATAAAATGCCTAGCAAAAACTGTCATTCTTTCAGTGCAGAGAGATTGCAAATGTATAATATCATTGTAAATTCTATCAATGGTAGCTGATTGAAAAAAAATAAGCCAAGTGATAATTCAGCAGTAAACAATAACTTCACATTATTATACATGAAATTTAACAACATGCTAAGCCATAAAGAGTTTATACTCCAAAAAGAAAAAAAAATACAACAAACAGAAATAAAAATAAAAACACATTTATTATAATAAGAATAGACAACAAAGGTACAGTTATCACAACAGATAGAGTGCAGGAAAGGATAATGATTTGCTTCTCTTGATTCATAGTAGGATGGGTAGTATATACCATATTGGTGTAAAATCAATATACATGTATTCATTGAAGAAGCATTGTTTTCAAACGGTAGTGTACACATACACACACACACACACACACACACACACACACACACATATATATACACACACCCATGTAATTATAAATTCAGGATATTACAATGCAGAAGGAATATTATTTCAAAGAAACACAAATATGGAATATAGTATGGATAAAATAGCAGTTACATAAATTCCTGAAAAATGAAAGATGATAATATAGCAAAAAATTTTTCAGAGAAGCAATAATTTTAGGGTGTTGAGGAAGAATGACAATGCTTTATTAACCATCTGTAGGACATTTTACTATTATAATACAGATTCTAAAAGCATCCTTTTAAATACAAACCATGAGGAAATACTTTATGATCGATAAAGAGTGTGGTTGAAAATGAAAAAAAATATAAACTTGATACTTTAAAACTGACTTATTTGCCTCATGAATGTACACACTGTAACTTTATAAAGGTATGGAATGAAAAACTACTGTGCCCTGGCAAGACACTTGCTTACAAAGATAATGAAACAATGGTAAATGGTTTTTAACACAAAGCAGTCACAAGTTTTTGCTGTTCATTTAGGTATAGAATCAAAGGTACAAAAAAACTTTAATGACAACTGAAAGAGAAATCTAAAAACAGAAAAGGAGATGAACACTGTACCAGGAACATTGCAATTATCCTTCAGAGGCTGAGAAAATTTTCTGTCATGAAACAGCAGTAGAGTATCACAGGACCATTATGCAGACTTGTTTACTTTTGAAAACTGAAATATGCAGAAAGAAAAAGGGTGTGTGAAATTTCGTAGGGTAGAACTGTATCAATAAATGATGTAACCTGTATAATTTCACATATTTAGACTATCTTTGTTATAAAGCTTTATTATAGTATTTTATCACTACAAATAAGTAATTACTATAAATGGATAAATATCAAATGTGAAAAAAATAATTTTATATTAAGATGTTTATTATTGTTTTGTTTTTTTTT
>JADRCC010438564.1:4795-15414 GCA_019843855.1 Hylomyscus alleni
AGAGAGAGAGAGAGAGAGAGAGAGAGAGAGAGAGAGAGAGAGAGAGAGAGTATTCTAAAGAGAAAGACACTAATACCTTTTCTTGGCTATCAGAATATTGAAATAAAGATTCCTAGGGAGTTGAAATTTTCTCCCAGAAATCTCATGCTAGCAGAAGGGAAGGGTTAAAGCTTAGCCACCCAGAGGAAGATCTGGTCTCTCAGGGAGATTTCACACAGTTATGACAATTTAGACTGCCTTAGAGGATAGAGCTAGACAATGACCAGCCAATGATTTTAAACCTTATCTTTAAACTTAGGAGTCTCTTATTCTACTGTCAGAGCTAGCTGGGCATGCACATAATGTTTAAACTTAAACTTAATATCAGAATTCCTAAATATGGCTTTGGGGATCACCAGGCCTCTTTATTCCTCTTTCCAATGTGGCCACATTTGACTACATCTCTTCTACTCACCAGAACTTGTTTCTTTAGTTGGCCCATTGAGGACAGGGTGCCTAGCTTGTTAGAGCTGCCAATGCCCAGGTTTTGACACCCCCACCCCAAAACACAATACTGCATGTGGCCTGGTAGTCTCAGGACAGTCAGCTAAGAGGCTGCTCCAATGTCACCTGGCCCTAAAAGGTGAGGCTTAGCAGTACCAGGTGTGAGGGCAGCTTTCAGTCATGGCAGAGAGGCTGGGGGAAAGATCCAAACAGCCTCGGAACCCCGCCTAGATGCATTGACTGAGGCCCAGCACTGCCACCTTCCTCTGGGTGAAGGCTTTAAGATGGGAACTGGCTGAGGAGATATCTGTCTCTCCACTTAGCCAGGGAGTTCCAGAAGAAAGGGACCTCTCAAAGAAAAACAAAACAAACAACCCCCCCCCCAAACCAAACCAAACCAAACCAAACCAAACCAAACCAAAAAACCCCAAACCAAAGACAATAATAACCAACACTACCACAGACTGCAGCATACTACCAAGAGTCCAGGGCTCCCACTGAAGCTGAGCATGAACACTGGGAATTATTTCTGGGAGCCAATCCTGCTGCATGTTGCTCTTTGTTCACAACCCATCTGAGCTGGACCTTGGAGAGCAGGGTGAGAACACTCTCCCAAGTCCCAAGAGAAGCACCAATACCTGTCGGGTTCTTCAAATTCTTTTGCTGTCAGGTTCCTCTAAGGTCAGCTTACTCAGGCCCAGATCAGAGTATGTCTTATCCCACCTCAGATCCATCTGTCGCTTGAGGCTGGTCCTCAAGCCAAGAACATACTCTGCCTTCCCCTGACTGCAGGAGGCTGTGTATTTCCCATACTGTACTAGTCCCATATACAGCCATGTCCACACGGACACTATGGCTTACCCTGTGTGATGTGCTCAGCACTGGCATGTACAACACAAGTTCCCTGTTAAGGCCTGATCTCTGTCCTCCATTGATCCCTTTGGCTTCCCCTTTAGCCATTCCCATCAGCTCCTGTCATGCAAGCCCCTGGGAATCAACCAGAGGCCAAGAGGCCCTTGGAGTTTTCTCGGCTAACTAAATGAAACCCAAGACGGGCAGGGCATGGCAGCATACTCCTGTACTCTCAGAACTTGGCACTTTGGAGGTTAAAGACAGAGGATTTGGAGTTCAAGGCTGGTTTATATTTTAAAAACAACAAGCAAGAACAACAAACAAAAATCCATGGGATTACCAGGGCTATGGACTGACTAGATTTGGTGAAATGGGGTTAAATCTACCAACAGAAACAAAGCCAAGACACACTCAAGTCTGCTTGGATTGTACTGAGGAAGACCAGCCCTGTGAACCATTCCTCAGGGACCTTCTCTTACAGCTCCTCTCCATTAACCCTGGGCAGACAGACTAGAACCCCAAAAGGCAGTAAACAAGGCAGCCTAACTTCAGTGTTACCAGCAGGGCTCAGTTACCGAGACAGGCCGTGACTGGAGTAGTAAGCTATTTCAGAACACGGGGCTTCCCCCTGCTAGTCCGGGTCAAGAGCAGAGAGGCAGGAAGCACAGACACTCACTGAGAAAAGGCCGCCAGCCAAGGAGCTGGGCTCTTCCTCTGAGGCCACGGGGCTGCCTTTCCTGCTGTCTTCTCACAGCTCCGGCTGCCTGGTGTCCTAGTAGACTCTGGTCTTTCTGTCTCAGCGAGCCAGCGTTTTATCAGGCCACTTCCTCTTTAATGTGAGCATTTGCTCCCATCCCTACCAGCCTCTGGTCATCCACAAAGCAGGAACACTTGCTCTCCGCCCAGAGACCTAGAGGCAGACACAGGTTGGACTCAGGTCACCCGGAGGTGGCTATTTATAAACTCCGAAATAAGCACAAGCTACTCTACTCGGCTGGCCACATAGATGCTCCACACGACTGGTACCTCTAAGGCTAAGGTAACCCTCAACCCCACAGGGCAAAATGGAACACTTCCGGTGTGATCCAGAACTGACAAGCAGGCCTAGGGGAGGAGACTTCGGAGCCCAGATGCTGCTGGCCATGAAGGCCCTGTCCCAGGAGTCTCTTTTTTTTCTTTCCTTCCTCCTTTCTTTCTTTCTTTCTTTCTTTCTTTCTTTCTTTCTTTCTTTCTTTCTTTCTTTCTTTCTTTCTTTCTTTCTTTCTTTCTTTCTTTCTTTCTTTCTCTTTCTTTCTTTCTTTCTTTCTTTCTCTTTCTTTCTCTCTCTCTCTCTCTCTCTCTCTCTCTAAATCTGTTTTTTTAATCCTTTGACAATGCATAATATATTTTGATTAGTTCCGTCTCATTCCTCTTTCATCCCTGCTGTCTCTTTTTGCCAACTTAGTGCTTCAAAGTTCTTACTTTCTTGTCTTTTTGTGTGTTTGTTTTGAATTTAATTAGACTTGCTTGCACGAACTGTGTTGTTGCGGGTGCATGTGGATTAAAACTCTACTCGGCTCTGAGAGCCCATGCCCCACAAGCAGTCAACAACCTTGTTCTGTAAACAATCACATAGTTGATTTCAGTTTTGCACGCTGTACAGTCTGGGCAGGTGTGTAAAAGCAGCCAGGCTGTATGCAAATGAACGGGCTGGGCTGTGTGCCAACGAAGCTTTATTTACAAATCCAGGCTCCCAGTCACAGGCCACCCCTGTTTCCAAATGGTGGAAAAGGAGATGTTGTTTAACATGCACATCTGATTCCTGTATTTACAGAGGTATTTTAAAGTGCTAAATAATATTTCTTGATTCTATTACATTTTCATATATTCATATTCAAAAGTGTTCTCATCACTTACCAATTCTTCTCTATCAGAAAAAAAGGGTGGCTTTCGATTGGGCCAGTCTGACTTGTGGGGTCTGGCTGGGCTCCCTGGGGTTCATGAGGACAGGCAGTCTGCTGAGGGCTTTGTGTTGGAGACCCACGTGTTTTCAAAGCTCCTAAGTCAGAATGGCAGGAAGTGTCTCCACGGTCAGTGCCTCTCTCCCTGTTACAGCCGAGAGTGACAAAGGAGTCTCCCCCTTCAACTCTGCTGTAGAACCTGGGACCCTGGTGGTCCCATTTGGCAATGAGAGGATCCAACCTATCCACAAGTATGTGCTAACTCTGCCATGGGAGCTGAGCACCGGGACAGGTCCATGGGAGAACAGTCACACATGTACGCTCTAAATCTTCTGTTCGTAGCCCACAAGACACACTTGATGTCTGAGACCCCACTCGGTGTGCCCTTACCTCGCAGACACCATGCTGCACCCCTTCACACTTAGACCCCTCCCAGAGCCTTCTACTGTCGGCTTGAGACTCCCTCAGCCGTGCAGACTGTACCTTCCGTTTTCCCTGTGAGAGCGTCCCAGCTGCTGGTTCCACAGGCCTTCCCAGGATCTGGAGGGTACACGGCTCTGCCCAGTTGCCCAAACTTCTTCCCCCTTAGCCAGGCTGCCCAGAGAGGAGAGGAAAGAGGATTCAGCACTCAAACTGCCCGAGTCTCACCAGGTTACCCAGTTGGGCCAAAATAAGTGGCCAGAAACGGCTAGACGTGGAAGCTTACCCAAGCAGTGACTGGCCTGGGGAAACCAAACGGTGCTCTTGGTGGGGAAGAGGCAAACCGTCAGCTCTGCAGCAACACCCGTGTGGTGTCAAGTAACAGTCAGATTAAACAAACAGCCCCAGAGGCTATTTTTACATCCAGATCAGCCACGAGTAATAGATAACTTGGGGAATGAAAATTGTTTGCCGATTAGCTGGATCCTCACCACGATTCCAGCCTCAGCTCAGAATGTTTTCTAAGGCTATCCCAGAACCTAGATTCGAATAAAAATATCTCAAGATGGGAAGGAAAACATTTGTCTTAAGAAATGCTAGGAACATGATAGTGTACGCCTTGGAGCCGGTGCAGGAGGCCTGCTGATGTCCCAGAGCAGAAATAGCCTGTTTCATCATCGGCTCTGGACAAGCACAGCCTGCATTCCTCGAGTAAGGAGCTGTACTCTGCCATGTTTTTGGAGCAAGATAATCTGGCCAGCCACAGGCTGGGGGAAGGCTGGTCCTTTCAAGGAGAGAGGTGCAGAAGGATGTGAAATTATCAGGGAAGATGCAAGGTAAGTGTCCACATGACAACTTGGCCCTGGTGTTTGCAAAACCTCAGTACCAATGACAGATCTTTTCTATCAGCTCAGGGCTTCCCCCTCCTTCTCTGGGAAGGACTCCCACTTCCACCTCTAAAGTCCCAACATAAGTTCACACCTGCCTTCTCTATAGCTGCCTCTTAGGTTAGCCTGGGGTCATCTTCCCTACCCCTACATGGCCCTCAATCACCACCTCTTTTTCAGTCTGTGCTGGGTTAGCTCCCGGTTGCTCTCCTCATCCCCCTCAAGCTGGTCCCGCGAAATCTCCTTAACTGTCAAGATTCCATGCAAGAATGTCTTCTCTTTTGAGTAAAGCCCTCTTTTATGCTCCCTTGGCCTGTGGCCCGAGTGATTCAAGCTATCCAGTCCGGCGAGAAACATACAGAGCTCAGTGCCCTAGGGGAGCTCTGCAGAGTACTATACCCCTGGGTCTATTTGTGAACTGCCTGTCCTGACTTTGTGGGAACCTCAAGGGCAGCCACCCCTGTCCTAGCCTTGAACCTTAGTTTGTGAACATCAGGCCCTCCAGGTGGGCTCGGCTATACTTTCGTGGCTCAGCACACAGACATGGTTTGAAGAAGACTCGAAGTGAACCTTTCAGTGTTATCCATCCCACCCAAGACAGGTGCCAACTTGAAATGGGAGTGAAAACATTGCAGAGACTTGGAGAACCTTGATTCCATTTAGCTAACAAGAGCCAAACACTCTTCCTCGCTAAACCTCAGTTTAACCTATGTTTAAACTGGAAAGAATACCTGTTGCTCTGTGGGGTTAAAGGTCAAAGGAATTAAGATATATACATGACTGTAAATTGTTAAGATTCCTCAAGTATTAGCAATGCTTTTTTACTATCTTTTCATGATTTCTGTGACATTCTAAACCATGTAGGTTATCATTTATTAGTTTCCTTTAAGTAAAACATAGGCCAACTTATTTTTTTTTTAAATAGAGCTTTCTATTAAGCAATACCAAAGGCAACCACAGATTTGATATTTTAGTGATTGTTCTTCCCCGTTTCACATATAAACCAATTCATAGTCAATCCTTTGTCATCTGTGCACGGCTAGAGACACTCCATCCCAACATTAGACGACACCAATTGCTAAACCTCATTATCCGTGGAATTTGCCTTGGGTGAGCCACAAGCGCTGAAGCGTTCAGTGCAGCCTCTGACTTCCCAGCTCTCTTTCCTGCCCTCCTCACTATCACTCTTAATGCCTCACAGGTGGCAAGCATGACCTCATGCCTGCTTTGGGATCACAGAAACAGTGACCCGTGCTCTGAGGCAAGAGCTGATACTGTTTGCTCGAATTGGTTGACTGACAAGAGACCAGAGGACCCTTCAGGGGGGCCCAGAGTGACAGGCGGCTTTGTGAACAATGCTGGGAGAGAAAAAAAATGTGGCATCTATCTAGCAAGAACCTCTGAGCAAGCGAGCCAGACCACAGCTGACCACCTCGAATCCACCTGCCTCAGGGAAAGCTTCCATCTTCCGCAAGCTATGGATCCCACATCTGAATTAGTTACTGCAGGCACACTGACACAGAACACCCCCAGCAAAGACAACAGTTGGGCTTTGGATCAAGAACACAGGGTCTGCATAGCCGGGAGCTGGCAGGGTTCCTGGGGTCTGGCCAAGAAGAAGTGACCACTGTCTTCCAGCCCAGGAGCCATGAGCTGCATGGAAAGAATGTGAATGAAGACACCATTCTAAATGTAGACTCATGGGTGCTATGTGAGCCACCGTGCTTTGAATGGTCTAGAAAAACAAGGCTTGCTGGTCCGTTCAACAGGAGCATAAATAAAGTTGTCCTCATACAGGGTGTTACCATATCCCATCCCTGCAGTGACAGCTCATAGCAGGGGCAGACTATCTGCTTGATGGTGGGAGCAAAAATGGTGGAGCTGTGTCCTTGATGCACACGATGATCGCTAGCTTCGTCTTACAGTAATTTCAATCTGTGCTGTAACTGTGCGAACTAGACACGGTGAAAGTCTGGGTACAAGGGCAGTGCACAATGGCTTCTATAGCTCTGGTTATTTGAAGCTCACATTCCTGCAAAGATTATGAGGTAACTCACCTGATTCTTCTCTTGTGACCTGGACATGGGTGACATTATTTTTTTAAAAAGCAATCTTGATTCCCAAGATTTCTTTGGGAATCATTTCTGTCAATGTCTTTGGGAGCCTGGTGCATATTCCTGGCTTGATAATAAAATGAAAAAGCTAGCCAGCACATACAGAACGCTTATACTGTACCTCCTACTATTCAATGTTCTTACACTAGTGAGCCACACACTACATAGCCTTGATCTCAGCCTTTTGCTCCACCCCATGAGCTATTTGCTATCCCAGAGCTTTAAGAGGAAAAGGGAAGAAAATCAGACACTTCCACTACCCTCAGTGAACTATTTCTACTAGTTGGGCTAAAGGCTCCATAGTCTTTATAGTCATTCCACAGCTGGGCTTGCTGGTGCAAGACTTTCCTGTGCTGTGGAGTGAGTTCAAGGCTAGCTTGGGCAACTTTGTGAGCTACTGTCTCAAAATTAAAATAAAGAATAAATTAAAGGAAGGCTGGAGATTTAGTTTAGTGAGCATGCCTAGCATGCATGGGCCCTAGGTTTAATCCCTAGCACAGGAGTCGGGGCAGGGTTGAGACATACCGAACAGCTGGGATAGAATGCTCAAAAACATGAGCCTATGCGGCACATTTCAGATCCAAACCATAATACTCTTTTGGGAATATGAGACCTGTGTGCACACAGAGGGATGCTGACTGCTTATGCTGGTTCAGTGCCTAGCACCAAGGGCTGAACTTACAAGGAGTGCTCCATTAGAAGCTTACAGTCTGGATACAGCTCACAGACCCAGGTGGCTGAGTACACTTCCATGGGACTGCTGCTCTTCCTGTCTGGATACAGTAGGGGCATATCCTCAGTGATGGAGGGAAATCTTGGCTTAACAGTGAGATAGCCCCCGTGAGGCTTAACCTTCGGGGTTCCTTGGTAAGGACTTCACAGTGAAAGACTGTGAAGTGTGTGTGTGTGTGTGTGTGTGTGTGTGTGTGTGTGTGTGTTTGTGTGTGTGTGTGTGTGTGTGTGTGTGTGTGTGTGTGTGTGACTTAGTAACCCCAAGACACAGAAACACTTCAATCATGTCCTGTTTAGATCACATGTTAGGATGATAGTATAGATGGTCCTGCTTGAGGTTTCCCATTTTCTGTCTACGATAGAGTGGCATGTGTCTGGCAGTCAGCCAGCCTTACAGTATGAATGCTGACTGCTTCCAGGCTGGTGGTGTCTGGTCTTATAGTTCTGGTGATGCTGGGCAGAGACAAGAAACTGTACCATCCATGAAGGGAGCAGCTCACCCCACGGTGTGTGCTCTGCTAGGGTGGTTGTTTTGCATCTGATGAATTTTCAACTGAGGTTTTCAACTTACCATGTGCTTCTTGGACCATAACCTCATTGTAAATTGGGGAACATGATACTTTGGGTATTTGGGGTTTAATAAAACATATCATTAGACTTTGTTTCCATGTAGCCAGTGAAAACCTGAACTTACAGGCCCATACAACAACTGTCAGTCGTGGAAATGGGATGGAGGGTTCATGGGACTCTAGTCCTCATTGCTGAACTGCGGGTTTCTGATGGATTCTTGCAGAGGGGCAACCCTTGTCTTCAGATGTATACCAATGGCAGAGCCAGGCTCTAGTGGGTAGCTCCAGCTTCAGGGCCACACAGGTGGCCCTGGTTCAACTCAGTGAGTTCAAAACAAAAAGACAAAAATGAGGGAAAGGGACCCATAGGGAAGAGGAGGTGGACAGTAAGTAGTAGGGCTGGGAGAGAGATGAGAGGGTCAGGGTAACCATGATCAAAATGGTCGCTGCAGCCATGGTAACCAGAGCCAGAATTCACTACAGTCATGTATGAAACTGTCAAACAGCAAATTTAATGAGTTAATAAAAGTTGTTTGTGTACATTTCTTTCCACTTGTCAAGCTCTCAGGAGATGTGAAATGACCCGTGCAACTTGCACTGTATCTGGGTTGCCCAGTGCTGGACCGGCTCATCACAGACCTCCACCTATCCCCATCAGGGTGATTCATCCTGGGGTGTGGCATTAAGATATGGTGAATATCTTGCTTTCTCAGTCAGCAGTGGTTCTAATCCAAGACTTCAAGCAGGAACCTCATTTCCCCTGGGTGCATCCACCTCACACCCATGAAAACAGGGCCTTCCTAAAATAAACACTCTTCCAGTGCAGAGGCCGTGGGGGATCACTAGAGAAGCCTGGCTGCAGGAGTTGAGGAATGGAGTGCAAAACACAGGTGAGCCCAGGCTACCCCCACAGGCATTCCGGCTCCCTTCTGCAGCTTTAGGGAGAGAAAAGCCACGGACTAGGGGCCCTTCCTCCATTTCTAGAGGGACAGGGTTGTTTGAATCTCTTGCTTGCATCTGAGCCTTTGTGTACTTTGTCCTGATCTTTGTTCTTCTCATCTCTGCAATCTCTGCAGTGTGCTTAGCTACCTAAGTAGCACCAAGAGTGTTTAGAGCCAAGTAGCATTAGAGATTTAAGGACTTTCTTCCCAGGATACCAACAGCTGACAAGCCTAGGCACATATTCTGATTTCTCCTCAACTTGATACCTCCAGAACTCTGCAAGCATCTAAGAGATGGAACATGCGCACACATGGAATAGAATCGTAGCTTGGCATCGATCATGACAGATGTCATGGCAGATCATGACATTATCTTGCCATAATAAGACTGCTTTGGGGGACTGGAGAGATGGTTCAGCAGTTAAGAGCACTGACTGCTCTTCCAGAGGTCCTGAGTTCAAATCCCAGCATCCACCTGGTACCTCACAACCATCTATAATGAGATCTGATGCCCTCTTCTTGTGTGTCTGAAGATAGCTACATAGATCTCTGGGCCAGAGAGAGCAGTGCTGGAGAGAGAAGGGAAGAAAAAAAGAAAGACTGCTTCAGCTATGCCCTACTTAGGGTGACAGAAGATCTGCAGAGATCACCACAGATCTCCTGTCACCCTTAGGACTTTGTGCTGAGGAATGATGGAGAAGCTGCATGCCTTCTTGCTGTGGAGCACTACACAGCTGTGGAAAGGGGAAAGGACCCCGTCTCTGTCTTTAGCTTGTAATCCTGAGGATATGGGGGAGAACTATGGGCACAGTGTATTTACTATCTATTCAAGGAGGGGCTGCAAACGAAGATGTCTTATTTTTCTTCGAAAAGAAAGTCATAAGTAGGCAAGAATCAGAAACAAAGTTAGTTACCTGTGGGGAAGAAAGGAGAGGGCTGAAGTCAGACTGCTCTGGATCTGCTCTTCCTTGGGCACATTTGTCTTGAAGCCATGAAAATACTTTATGGAATTCTAATCCAATACACACACACACACACACACACACACACACACACACACACTCACACACACACACACACTCACACACACACACACACACACACACACACACACATACACACACACACCAGATCCTGGAAACTAAGGAACAACTTGTTCAATAAAGGGAAAAAAATGGGTGTGCTCAGGATTTGGCTTAGATGTAGAATATTTTCCTAGTATGAAGAGGTCCCAAGTTCTGTTCCTAGCCCCAACAACCAAATGAACAAAAATACCAAAATTGAAATAAATGAGCTTAATGTATAGGTAGTGCATTGGAGAAAAATGCATCAAATGGCTTTAAAATACAGACTCTATCTAGCAGGTCAAATACAAAATAAAATCCTAAGCTGTTCTTAGAAACACACATGCACATAAAGCTAAAATCCACCAAGGCGTGCTGATGCCATTAGAATGAGAGATTGCTTTTTGTGTGTGTGTGTAGTAGAGAAAGGAGATGAACATGATAAGAAATGACATTGAGCAAAGTCCTGCCTTCTCACCCTGGAATATTGGCAATTACTCTTGATTACCGTCTTTAAGAAAGGGAACTATTGTATAGCTGACAGAATCTCGATGCTCATAATTTATGCTTAGATTTTTGACTCAGTCACCCTGTCTTATTTAAAAAGAAAAAAAAAA
>JADRCC010438703.1:0-15290 GCA_019843855.1 Hylomyscus alleni
ACACACACACACACACACACACACACACACACACACACACACACGCACTCACGAGTAGTTTCTTTCTGATAAGGTGGCTGTATCCTCATTGCTGAGAAGGTTTAGTACCTCAAACTTGGTAACTGAAAGAGTAGCACTCAAGTCTCTAGTGTACTCTGTCAGTTGAAATGCTTCTTGGAATTTTTGGAGGGCAGGGCTGAGCCAAAACAAATGAAAGAGACTCTTGTCTCCTATGCCTTTTAGAGCAGCTGGAGTGGTTGGAGAGCTAATGTTGAGTCATGAAGGTATGGGTGTGGATCAGGATTGCTGTGGTTTTCTTCTGTAGAAACTACAGAGAACAGACACAGACATAGGAGAGGTTAAGCCCAGGCAGGTCTGGAAAGGTCTGGAAATAGGTCAAAAGAGAGGTAAGAGGATAATTATGCCAGGTGCTGTTTCCAAATCATTAGGGAGAAAGAAGAATGAGTTGTGGGAAAGTTGATGTGAGTGTGTGTATATGTTGGGGGCAAGGGGCAGGGTGAAGGGGTTCTCCACCTCCTGGGGCTAGAAGGTCAAGGCAGCTCTTTCTTCTTAGAGAAAAGAAGTGCTTGAGGCCTTCTGTTATCCTAAGAATCAAGATAGTCCAGGCCCTGCCACAGGAAATGCTGGGTGAAGGTGATTTGGGTGACAATGGTGATTGCTCTCTGCCTGAGGAAGAGATTGGAGTTCTGGGGTTGCCCTCGTAAGGCCTGTACTTCCTCTTGCTCCTCTCCTCCAATTATAATTGTCTTCCTCTCATTATCAGACCCTTTGAAAGCCCAGAAAGAAAAGCCACTCTCTCAGAATTCAGAAATGGCCTGTAGTCAGTAAGGTTGTTGAGGTTAGACCCAACTGGGCTTATACAGCTTCTGCCCCAGGGAGACAAGGGAATCCTATCCAAGCAGTGTTTCCCAGATGTACCCAGGCTTCCTATGCTATACTGTGTGTGGGCTTTGGCAAAATAGTTACCAAGACAGTGTCTGAAGAGAGCAGTGAAATTACCATGACTAGAGAGGTGGGTGGAGTTATGGAAGGAGCTCCAAGAATGTCCAGAAGACCCGCCTCCACTAACTGCTAGCAGAGGAAATTTGGCTTAAGTGATTGAACTGAGGCTGTGGGTGATGGGGCTGGCACCGAGTTGGCATACAATTAGTGTTCTGTCACCTGCGCTATGTACTTCACTTCAGTGTTTTCACTTACAGAGCGACAAAAGTTATGTTCACTTTTTCCAGCAAGTTAACTTGTGATTATTTCTTCTCCTCACCCCTCCCCAGACAAAAAGATTTTATTGTTAAGAACACATAACAGGTGGGGTGAATTATGGCTAGACCACTTTGCTGTGGAGTACTACTGCTTACCTGGGTGATCCTGGCTCTAAGGAAAGGGAGGGTCTCTTTGAAGCCACTGGGTCTTAGACTAAAGCACTCCAGCTACTGCTAACAAGTCAGAGAGTCAGTATCTGGCCTGGTTATGTTTCAGGCTATCCAATTTGAGGTCTAAGAGTGATCCTACTTGAAGCCTTTGAATGGTGGACCAGCAAGAGGAGTTAATTCTCAGAGAAGCTTCCTGTGGGAAGTATTTGTGTTCAGTTGTTCAGTAAGCATCAGTGGATTTATTGTTCTTGGACTAGAGGTGGGTGGGCCAGTGTATGTGCGAAGATGACACACTCTTGAAAGGCATACCCATGATTTTTGTTGTCATGTTCCTTAAACCCTTCTGCTCTCCATAGATATAGTCTTTGACCTTAGTCTGTGCCTGCATACTCAGGCCCAGCTTAGGCAAGGATTTAGCTGTGTAAACAATTCCCTCTGCTGTGAATTATGCTTTAAATTGCTAGTTTGCTCAGATCAGCTTCTTTATTCCCTGCCAGGGAAAGTTCTGCTGAATTTGGAAGCTTCAATTTCAGGGTTTAAGACAAAATTTCTGTGTGTACTTCTGTGTGTACTTCCCATAGTATACAGAGGTCAGAGGACATCTTGTGATAATTGGTTCTTTTCTCTCAACATACAGATTTAGGGTTTGAACTCAGGCTGTAAGGCTTAGTGGTGGGTACCCACTGGCCACCTTCTTTTTTTTTTTAACCTCAAATAAGATTTCTTTCTTCTTTTTCTCTTCCTGTCTCTGTCTCTGTCTCTGTCTCTGTCTCTGTCTCTCTCTCTCTCTCTCTCTGTCTTTGTCTCTGTCTCTTTTTCCCTCCCTCTTTCCCTCCCCCTCCCTCCCTCCCTCCAAAGAAAATGTGAGGTCAATTCCAAAAGGAGGGTAGTAGTACCTAGGAGGTGTAAATGTCCAGAGGCCAGATTATCACAGAACAAACCAACCTTTAATCAGTATTATTACTATTATAATCCTATTATTCCCATTTTTTTTTTTTTTTGGTTTTTCGAGACAGGGTTTCTCTGTGTAGCCCTGGCTGTCCTGGAACTCACTCTGTAGACCAGGCTGGCCTCGAACTCAGAAATCTGCCTGCCTCTGCCTTCCTAGTGCTGAGATTAAAAGTGTGCGCCACCACCGCCCGGCTAGGCTCCATTTATTTTACTCAAATCCCCTTATTTTGTTTTTTTTTTTTTTTTTTTTGTTTTTTTCTATTTTGAGTCCCTTTCCCAAAATCAATCCTGTCCTTAGAGATCTATGGAAAAACCACTTTAATATGATTCTTAATTTGCACAAAAGGTTTTTCTGTTCTGCTTTCAGGGACTTCCCTGTGTATTACCATTACAGTTCTTTGGTAATTCAGTAATTGCCTCAAGGTCAGAATAATTCTACAGTTCTCCTACACTCATTATTCTTTAAACAATGTGCTCCATCTGTATTAGGTGAATTGAAATAAATTTCTAGAAAGTTCCTTAACCAGAAATTCTTCTATCCATGAATAGCATTTGAAACAGGGAAGACCTATGAATGTGCATACTGTTGGCTCTCGACCAGCTGTGGGTTGAAAATATTTGGAGAAAAAATTGCATTTGTACTGAACACGTGCAGACTTTGTCTTATTATTCCTTAAACAAGAAAGAATAGTGGCTTATTTTATAACATTACATTGTATTAAAACATTTGTTTATGTTATGAGAGACTGAACCCTTACATATGCTAAGCCATGTACACAAAGCTACATTCCCAGCCCTTGTGTTTGGTATTAGAAATTATTTAGACATGATTTAGAGAACACAAGAGGATGTATGTAGGTTATATGCAAATGTTATGACGTTTTAAAGGGACTTGAACATATGTGGGGTTTTGTGCCCATGGGGGTCCTGGAAACAGTCCTTTATGGATACAAAAGGATGGCAGCATTTGTTTTCACTGAGTTCCAACTAAAGATTTAGCCTTTTAATCATAAATATAAGGAAAAATTTGTAGTAGCAGCAATACATATGATGTTGTCATCAGTAGAAGTCTGAGATACTTAGCTATTCTAGATCTCTCAAATATCATTCATACTAAATTAAAATTACAATAGTGTAGTGGCTGTGTTTATCCAGAAGAAATATCAATTTCCTCCCTCAGGGACTATTGACAATTAATGCTTATTGGAGGAGTGTTGTCACTTTTTAAAGTGACATTGCCACAGATAAGTTGTCTTTGCTATGTTGACGAACTTCTCATCTATGCTTGGGCAAGGAAATCAAATTAAACTCAGTGGAGCAGACAGAAAAAAGAAGACATAGAAACAAGGAGACGGACACATTGTAAAGAGTGCCAATGGGAGATGGAGGGGATGCAGGCTGTGTAAGATGACTTAAGATTCACTGTATAAATGTGTGGATCTGTTGAAAAATAAAAAGATTTTAAGAAAGAAATCACAGTAATAATTATTAAGACCCATGATATTAGGTAATTAATATAGTATATAAGTACACATTATTAAATTTGACATCTATTCCAATATAAATGGTCTCATATTTATTTTATTCTGTAAAAATATTCTGACAAGTGTTCCATTGATTTTGGGATTCACCTCCCATAAAAAGGTGAAAAAGTAAAATGGCCTCTTCTCTCTCTGTATGTACTATCTTCAGTCTGCCTTTGTCTCCACCCCTGTACCATCCTAGATAACTGCACTACCACTGAACTACATCCTTATCTCTATAGCCATCTATTTTATAGCCTCTTGCTTGATGGCCATTCACGTAGCCAGCATTTTCTTTGTGCCTACTTAGCCTTGTGTTCTAGAAACTTAATTCTAAATTAGAAATAAATATTGATATGAGAATAAACCAATGTATTAGAAAGACCACTGTCCCCATTCCACTCTCTATAATTAGTCACTGTTTTTTTTGTTTGTGATTCTTCTGGGGGTGTGTGTGTGTGTGTAAGACAGAGGTGGGGTGCATATGGAAGTCAAAGGACAATCTACAGAAGTTGGTTCTCTTCCTTCACCATGTGCATCATAAGGATTCAACTCAGGTGATCAGGCTTAGTAGCAAGCACCATCTTGATTGCCCCAATGCATAAAATTTTATATGTCCATATAGCAAGCCATCCTTTGGCTATGTTGTTGGGCAAAACTGCTAGTAGTATAAAATTTATCTTTGATTTTTTTTAATGAAAGCTTTACATATTTTATAAGAGGAGAATAATATATTGGTTTAAATAGTAAGATCCGCACATAGACCTGTATTCAAACTCCCACATGCTAGCATTATGATCATGTATCTGTGATATAATATACATTATATCTATTTTCTGACCCTCAATGTAGAAACAATCACAGAGTGACTGTTGGTGTTAAGAGGGGTAGTAGTACATAGGATATACCTTGTGACTTGTATATCTAGATACATGAAAGCTGTTGATTAGTACCCACTGTCAAGTTTTTACTAAAAAAAAAAAACTCCTTCATAATAAAATCTCAATTATCATTGATGTACATCAGGGAATCTACTTCTAAGGTTGTGTCTATATTGTCTAGTGCCAGTGAAGTCCTATGTTGTTATATGGTATACTTTTTTACTTTAAAAAAGCTTTGAAGGATTTATTTAATTCAACTTCCATCCATGTAGCAATATTTTGGGAAAGTACGTATCAGTGACTGCACACTTGTCTGCAGCTCAAGAGTTCTTTCCATTCCCTTAGAAATATGGTTGGGCACTTAAAAACTTATCTTCTGGCCAAATAAATATATCTTGGTGAGGGATCTAATGGCCTGTGGTTTTGAATACTCATATGATGTATCAGGAATTGTGTGAAGCACAAAGACTACCGGAGACAGCAGAAAAGAACATCATCCTTGCTTTTGGGCTTGTATCTCCTGAGTAGCAATAGAGTCTGTGAGGTTGATTTCGGTTGAACTTTTGTCTCAATCTGTAGACAGCCTAACTCCAACTTGCTACTAGTATGTGCCTGGGATGTTGGCCAGAAGGATTGGAAGAGACAATTCAGACACATGAGGAAAAACTGTCCTGGAACTCACTCTGTAGACCAGGCTGGCCTCAAACTCAGAAATCCGCCTGCCTCTGCCTCCCAAGTGCTGGGATTAAAGGCGTGCGCCACCACCGCCAGGTGGCATGTTTAATATAGTGAAAATGGTCATCTTGCTGAAAGCAATCTACAGATGCAATGCAGTCCTCATCAAAATTCCAACTCAATTCTTCACAGACTTAGAAAGAGCAATTTGCAAATTCATCCGGAATAACAAAAAACCCAGGATAGCCAAAACTATTCTCAACAATAAAGGAACCTCGGGAGGAATCACTATCCCGGACCTTAAGCTGTACTACAGAGCAATAGTCTTAAAAACTGCACCGTATTGGTAAAGTGACAGGCAGGCAGATCAATGGAATAGAATTGAAGACTCAGAAATGAACCCACACACCTATGGCCACTTGATCTTTGACAAAGGAGCTAAAACCATCCAGTGGAAAAAAGACAGCATTTTCAGCAAATGGTGCTGGCTCAACTGGCGGTTAGCATGTAGAAGAATGCAAATCGATCCATTCCTATCTCCTTGTACAAAGCTCAAGTCCAAGTGAATCAAGGACCATCACATGCTGTCCTTTCTTATCCTCTTTACCTTCAATAGTTTCATTTTTAAGTCATCCAGTGCATTTCTTTCCTGAGCACCTGTGGGAGATTACTTACAAGGACAGCTCACCAGTGGCTACACAAATGCTCCTTAGGACAGCATGAAGTGTCATTAGCTCCGGCCCTATCCATGTTGATGTGTCCAGTATTGTTCAGATCTTGTGGAAATAACCACCATTGCTGTGGGTTCATGGTTGAAACTGCTGCAACCTAAACAGAAGACTGCTTGCAGCATTCCCCTCCATCCTCTAGCCCTTCCATTCTTTCTATTCCATCTTTTATAGTTTTCTCTGGACTTTGGGTAGGAGTGGGTACATGAAGATTCCTTGTTTAGGACCAAGTACTCAACAATCACTTATTCTCAGAACTTTGACAAGTTATGAGTCTGAATTAGCTGGAAGCCTCTTTAACCTTCAGAGCAAGACGAATGTGTGGATATAAATACATATTAAGGGGCCAATTTGACTGCATTTCTATTGAGTAAAACCATAGTAGTCCCACTAGAGCATATGACCTCCTAAGCCATGAGCTTTCGAGCAGGTTTACAATACTGGGGGCATCAATTCCCTCCTGTGGAGTTGACCCCAAATTCAATCAGAAATGGTTAGTTACTCCCATTACCATCATGCCTTTATTGCAGTGGTTCTCAGCCTTCCTAATGCTATGACCCTTTAATATAGTTCTTCATGGTATGACCCCTAACCATAAAATTATTTCCTACTTGATAAGTGTAATTTTTCTACTGTTATGGATTGTAATATAATATCTGTGTTTTTCAATGGTCTTAGAAAACTTCTATGACAGGGTAATTCAGCTCCCCTAATGGGGTCATGACCTACAGGTGGAGGACCTGTGCTCTGTTACAGCAGGAGTGCATTTTGCTTAGAAAGTTGGTGTTGTAGCTTGGAAAGTTTATAGTGGAGGATCCAGTGTTCTTTATTTTCCCTTGCTTCTGCAGAGATCTACTCGTGCCATAGATGAGCCAGGCTATAGATCTGGGGTAAGAAGAGAATACTGTAAGATGGAACTTGCGGGTGTAGATGGGGAGTACTTTCTGGAAGAAATATAGTCCACACTTCCTCTTTGTAGTAGGATGATGTACATTCTTTGCCTCTTGATAGAGCATTGTCTGTGGCTGTGTTTTAATCCAGTAATGTGGGTGGGAGTATAATTAAGTTAGGACTTAGGTCAATATTTTACCTTTATTCACACCAATTTCTTTATTTACTCACTTCCTTGGTGTTTGAGTTTCTTCCAAGTTGAACATGGACATTTTTCCCAAATCGACAGAGCACAAAGCTAAACAACTAATCTGCTTTCTTTTATCTCATCCTAGATCAGTGTGCGTGTAACCACCATGGATGCAGAGCTGGAGTTTGCCATTCAGCCCAACACCACTGGCAAGCAGCTGTTTGACCAGGTAAAGGAAGGCCTTGTTCTTTAACTACTTCTTCTGTTAATAGGTCTCGTCACACTTATTCGTTCTATGCTTTGGAAAAGTTCTCTTTTTCCACTTGCCTATCCGAGGATGGTGAAAACAAAGGCGGACTGCAGACTTAATTAAAAAGGAGGCAAAGTTACATGTTGGCAACCTGAAATCTCAATCTTATTGCCATCACACATTCTATCCTTGATCCTCAACAAGGGAGAAAAGAGACAGGGAGCATGATTATATGCTAGATTTGTTGAAAATATGAATATATGGAGCCTTGAACTGTGAAAGATGTTTGTTTGTTTACTTATCTACTTATAGACAAGTCTCTTTTAAAAAGTCCAGGCTGTCCTGAAGCTGGCTTCTAACTCACAATTCTCATTCCTCCACCTCCCAAGTGCTAGGATTCTAGGTTTATGCCTCCAGTCCTGTAAGTTGTCCTCTCACTTCCATGTGTAGACTGTGGCATGAGCATCGATGCACATATACAAATGTGAAAAAGGGGCAATTAATGCTTACCATATAGATCTTTTGTTTTTATAACAATGTAATGTTATTTATATCTTGATCATTATCCAAAAAACCTGGTTACTGTGACATATAAGACTGCATAAAATTCCAGATCAGAACTGGACAAGACAAAAACAAAACAAAACCCCAAACCCAAATAACTTAGAAGATAGTGTTATGTACGAGCATGTGGTAGAGTAGTAAATGATGGCTTCCTTTCAAATACCATGATGCCTTTCGTCTCTTTTATGAACTAGAATAGGGAGATAAGCTCGATCATCTTTTTTTGGATTTAGTTGGAATGTACTCCTCACGAGTTTGTTTTGTGTTTTTGTTTTGAATAGGCAATCACTGTAATTTGTAAGGTAATCACTGATGGTTAATTTGTGAAAATACAAGTTAGTCTGAGGAACTTTTAAACACAAAAATAATGTGTTGACATTCCCATAGCTCACAAGTGATTACAGTACTAGTCTGCAATGTCTGAATGCATTTTGATTATATTAAAGTTTTGCATTCCCTCTTTGCATGTGGGTTTTATATTGGAGAGCTTTTAAAAGGGACAGACTGATGAAATTGACTGGATACTGGATAGAAAATCAGAAATTCTAGTCTCTAGAGCTGGTTTTGCCAGCTAAATTTTTCGTTGTTTTGTGCAAACACTTCCCTTATTTGGGCCTCAGTTTTCCTTTCTGTAAATAGTTTCTCAAATTAGGTTATCTCTCAAAAATTTATCCCTGCCACCTTTTTTGCACAGTTTCTTCCCCTCCTTCTGTATTTCCATTGTTTAGAGTTCAGACAACCCTTTTCTGTAAAAGAAGGAAAATGCCCCATTTGAATTGGTAGGAGGAGACAGGCAGCTGGCAGAGTATCTCTTCTGGATTCTTACAGTCTCTAAGACAAAAATAGGATGCATCTACTGTACCACATTAATCCCTGGGTCCCTTGATTTCAGGAAGAGGTGCAGAAGGGAGCGTATCAGTCATGGTGGAACTTTGGTTTCTTCTTAGACTCCTTCCAGAGTTCTGATTCTACTCACTCCTCTCCCAAGCCAAATGATCACTATGCTCTTCCTTCCCTGCTCTTGGTGCTGGGGCTTTGTTCTTTTGTATTGGAGGGGGATGGCTGCTGAAGGCAAAGAAGACATAGCTTAGAGCCTGGGGCAATAAAAAAATCTGTGGGTAAAGTTTTATTAACTTCAAAAAGCCTCAACTCAGTAATTCATTGTTAGTGTTGGTTTCCTTTATGTACTGTATGTGTAGTTCTATGGGAGGTCTCTATGGCTGTGAGCCCTGTGCAGATTGGAATGGTAAATTTGTGTTTTTTTTGGGGGGGGGGGAAGGTGAGGTCGTGCTATATAACTCTGGCTGACCTGGTATTTATTATGTAGTCCATGCTGCCTAGAACTTGGGACGATCTTCTTGTCTTAGCCTGCGGATTCCTGGAATTATAAACATGTGCTATGTTCCTGGCTGGTATGCTACTCTTAAGGCTATTGCCTCCCAAACAGAGTATGAAAGAGACTTTAATCTTTCATAACCATCAAAGATAGGACTGAGAGAGAAAACCAGATAATTTCTCATCTGGATAAGCATTGTCTTAGGAAGTATATTTATTGAGCACCTACTATAACCTATGCCTGGCTAGGTGCTTTACATGCAGTTTCATTCAGATTAGAGTGAGTCTGAAGTTGAGTGTGAATGAAACCCTGTCTCAACAGACATAGATACAAATGAAAAAGTAACCTTGAGTTTTATTATACAACATGTTGACTGTCGTTGGTAACGGTTCATTATATTGTTGAAAAATGGTGAGTTGGGTTTGAAGTGAAGGCTGGATTCTTGAATCATCACAGCAATCCTGTCCTTAAAAGAGGACAAAGAACACCTTGATAGGTCAGATCACCAGCAAGTTGTGATATGGAGTTTCAAATATCCATATTTGAACAGACATATTCTTTTCCAACTGCACTGCACTATGTGGGGCGAATGAGGGTGTTACAGCCTGAAGATGTCTCCTAGACATGTCTTTTGCCTTCAGGTCACTGACAGGTTGCCATAGAACAGAGAATACAGCCATCCTCTGTGAGGGCAGAAGGGTCTGAGTTGTGATAGCGTAGGTGAAAACCGTAGGAGAAAAGATTCGAACTTGACGAATTATGTTTCCTCTTTATTTTACTTCTTTTCTGGTCAAGGAGCATATTTCTTGGCACCCAGTGATAAATAACATGAAAGAGTGGGATACCATAGCTTGAGGAGATGCAGAGCCTGGTGGGAAATGGAAATGGGGCCCACAATTGCTACCTCTTACTTCGGTTTCTTTCTGAGAGTGTGTTCCCTGACAGGAAAGAGGAAGAACACAGTTTGCTGCAGGCATGCTGTACTATGCTTGCTTTAATCTCTTGAGGCAGATTTTCAAGTGATTTCATCCTGAATTAGATACCTGCCACTAGGTGGCAGAGCTACCTCTATGAATAACATTATTTTTGTTTTTTGAGAGTATAGTATTATTACAACATTTCTCCCTTCCTTTTCCTCTCTCCCAACTCCTCTCCTAGACCCCTCCCCACTCTCTTTCAGATTCAAGACCTCTTTTTCTACTAATTGCTATTGCATGCATATATGCACACACATATAGAGATTCTGTCTGGCTTCTCAGCCGTCATGGGAGTTCAGTTGAGGGAACCATAAACTCACAAAGCTTTTCTGACTCAGTAAAGTAATTATTACTGGCAGATTTTGCATTAGGACTTTTAAATTCTGATTTTATTTTGTAGCATGATTAACACCTATTATGACAATAATATTAGTCGTATTCCCATCCTATGGATTAGGAACTGAGGTTTTGTGTGGAGAAAAGTTCTGGTTGAGCTCACACAGTTATAACTCCACTTTGAATCTGGACAGATTCTACTTTTCCCAGTGCCTTCTGTCAACTATGCCTTATGTGAACTTCCTTTGCCTAGCCTTCTCCCCAAGCAGAAACTGGGCTGAGTGCTGTCTATTCTGTGAAGAAGATGCTCACTGTAGTACAGGCTATGTGGAGCATTAGAAGCAGATGTTGTGGTAGTATCTTACAGATTTTTCCAGTTAACCAGCAATTTGCTTTTAGGTGGCTGATGATGCAGCTGCTGCCAGCCTGTAATGGAATCTCAGTGTACCTCAGATGTTTGGGCATTGATGCAATGCAGTTTTGCACATTTCTCAGGCAGATTTTTTTCTTACTTATTCTGAGATGGCTCTTGATGTTGCTGGTTTGCTGCACAAATAGATGCAGGTAGTATACAAGGAAGGCAGTACTGACTCTTGAATCAACTTCTGCAAGCTATAAAAATGAAAGAAGTAAATGGGGATCTATCTTATACTCCAAAGCTCCTAGAAGTTAGCAATGATTCTTTTTTTTAAGGCAGGTCTCTTCCTTTCATTGGACTTCAGTTTTCTTTGTAGTTTTTTTATTACCATGTGTTAAATACATATAATAATAATAATTGGTTTTCTTTCTTTTTTGTTGTTATCTTTTGAGACAGGATTTTTCTATATAGTATTAGCCCTCACTAGAACTCACTCTGTAGACCAGGCTAGCTTCAGAGATTCACCTGTCTCTCCCTCCTAAGTGCTGGGATTATAGGTGAGCACTACCATGTCTAGCTTGGTTTAACATTTTAAATAAATGTACTTAATGTATTTTGATATAGTCATCCCTCCCTTCTCCCCCCTAGTCCCGATTCCCATTCCTGCTGATCTCTTTCCTATTTCAACTAGTCCCTTTTCTACTTTCATGTCTACCCCTCCCTCAAAACCCAATGAATTTCCTTATGCTCATTCACAGAAGTATGATTACCCATCAGTAACTGCCTGTAAATCTTCAGGGGTAGGTGTGACTTCACATGCCCTTTCGTGATAAGATGTTAACTCAAATCTTATGCAGGTCTCGTGTGTGTATTCAGGTGCTTGGAGCTCATGACTGCAATGACCATCCTGGATAGCAGCATTTCACAGCCCTCCTCCACACCTTCGAGCTCTTATGGTCTTTCTGCCCTCTCTTTTTGATGTTCTTGTGCCTTGGAGGAGATGATATAGATGTTTTGTTTAAGGCTGAACAGTCACAGACACTTACTCTTGGCACTTTGACCAGTTAAAAGTCCACAATTCTGCCAAGCACAGCATAAAGAGGCTCCTCCAACCAAAGCTGAGAGCAGTATTTATATGTGGGGGTGTACACTTAATTTGAAGGCAACTTGATAGGCATATCACTGGACTTCAGTTTAATAGTCTGTGTTGTGTTAGCCCTGTTTTCTCTTCACAGTCTACTAGGGATAGTAGGCTGTAGTACAGAACAGAATTCACAGCCTCTAGAATTTTTTTAATTCAAAATGTGTTTATTGGGATAATTTCCCAGTTATCTTGATTCATGATGCTTTTAGTGGACCTCAGTTCTACCATACTCCCAGACCTCTTGGGTGTAGTCAATGACTGTGTTCTTCTGCTTAAGGGTTCCTTAAGGTCAGCGTTGAGGAATACTAGCTTAGGTCTTATAAGAAGGATGTCTAGTATGAAAGGGAACACATTTTTATTTCTCTCAGAGAGGGAGCCATTTCTCAGCTTTATAAGGAATCTACTCACTGGAGTCACAGAGGTTTGTTCCTAGAACAAAGAGCTAGATACTTTTCTTTAACTTGGAAGGCAAGGTCTTTCCTCTCTCCAGCCCACCACTACCTGAAATAGACTTCTTGATGACTATAAACATTGGAAGTGAGTAATTTCTTTCGCAGGTTCTTTGTTTTTAGAATTGAAAACGGGGCCAAGTGTTGTCTGAACAAATGGCTCCCATCACTCCATAGACCTTAATTGGAGATTTCTTTGTCGCCTGTAGTCACAGGTCTTCTCTTTTGTCCTTTATTCTTTTTCAATATCAGTTCTGACTTCAGACTGCATTTCCTTCCTCCCATATCCGCACTTTGGAACTTCAGCATAGGCTGAGAGACTGCTCATCTCTCCAAGCTCAAGAGCTTAAGGAAATGGAAAATTCATACCGATTTGATTTCCCTCTGCTTACAAAAGAAGATGCAGTGCTCATATCAAAATCCCTTTCAGTCCTAGGTTTTCTGAGCCGCCACAACTGGCCTCTTGGTTTAGGTAAAAGCCAATTGTTGCTTTATCAGTTCTGTTCCTTTCATGCTTCACTCCTTCAGTACCGAGGCATGTTAGTCCTGTAGCCTATCCTATCTTCAGTGGGTCTTTTTCTTTCTCTAGGATCTGAACAGTTTGGAACTCTTCCTCTTACTACCAGTTGCATTTCAATCACAACTCTGAAAATGTGTTGAAAATCAGAGTTAGTGCTTGGGTCCTATGTTAAATGTAGGACAAGAACTTAAGAAAAAAAATCTTCCCATAAACAACCCTTCATGTGAGATCATTTGACAGCTTTCCTCCCAATTAGATAATGAGGAAGTTGTGATCAGCAACATGAAGTATACTGGCTGCAAGTTACAGATAAAAGATTTTTGTTCGGATTTCCTGATATGTGACATCTATAAAGAGAAAGTGTGATATCTTAGGAATGTGGCTTCTCCTCAGAGTGATATTGTATGAGGTAGTCCCATGAAGGTATTGGTTTGTTTACTAGAAGGAACTTTGGCAACTCTGCGTTCTTGTTTATGTCTCTAGTTAGGTCTCTTAGATTTTATACTTATCCCACCATAAACTTTTATTTCCATCCTTTTATACCTAAAAGAAAAGATGAGGACTCTGCGATGTCATCCTGACTTCATCAGGATATGGTTTAGCTTTAGTGTGCCCATCTCTAGTCTTGGGCATGCTGGTGTGGAGCCTACAACTGGACCATCATTATGCTAGTGTCAGGTCCTGGAGATCAGACTCTATCTGTCTTTTTCTTGCAGGCTTCTTTCTCTGCCTTCTATTCATTCAAAAGGTGCTGGGCAATACAGGGCCCTTTAGCTTCTTCATAAGACAAAGGATGGCCCCAACATGTTAGTATCTATAGCTTTTGGCTATAAGGTGTCTGTATAGTATGCTTCCCGCTTTGTCTTCTCACACATTCTTTCTTGGAGTATGGCAAGTGAGACTTGGTCTTAGATATTGATATAAACCTCACTTTCTTATATTTTTGGTTGTGAGCCTAGCCTTTAACGGCTGAGCCATCTCTCCAGCCTGACCCTCACTTTCTAAAGATAAGGACAGCTGTGAAGTTTGAATTGATGTCATCAGTGAGTGTCAGTATAGTCAATTATAATGATGTAATTCTTCCATAGAAACCTAAAGGGCTAGGATGGGAAGCTTTTAGATAGCCAAACATGTGGAAATTCTTGAAGGGCCATGTGCTTGAGGACATAGGAACTCTGCACATCTCCATTTGTATCTCTGCACCTTTTCTGTTTGTTCATCTGCGTCTTTTTAAATGTGCCTCCTTTGTTAATTTTAGACAGACATTCAACATGTAGCCCTTGCTGGCCTGGAGCTTGACATGTAGACTGAGCTGGTCTCCAATTCAGAGAGAGCAGCCTGCCTCTGCCCCCTAATTGCTGAGATTAAGCACAGCTCCTCTCACCCTCCTTTGACACAAGATCTTATGTAGCCCAGACTGGGTTTAGACTCTGTGTAACCAAGGATGATGACACGAACTTCTGATCCACCTGCCTTCACCTCCTCTTGAGTGCTGGTATTACAGGCAGGTATTACTATGCCCAATGTAATATTCTTTATAATAAAATTTAAAATGCCAAAGGACAATATATGAGAATTCCCCAGAAGAGTATGATACAGTAGTTAACCTAAGAATCTTTGTCTACAGTCTCTAATCCATTCTGGGAGCAGACAGCTATATAGCATTGTAGAAGGGAGGCAGTGGCAGAATGTATGAGAATTGGATTGATTTGGAAATAGGACATAAGCTAAATCTTGACTCTGTCACTCATTATCTGCATGTTGGGCATATAATTTCTTTTCTGGACTTTTAACTTTACTGTCTGTAAAGTGAGCCTCATTGTACTCTGCCATAGAACTCTTTTGAGAATTGAAGATGATCATGGATGTAAGGTTCTTGGTGTGCACCAGGGTTCACAGTAGTACTTAGTAGGGAAAGAAACTGAGAACAATTCTTTTTTCCTTTTTAAATTATATACTAATGATATGGTAATTACATAAAACAATGGTTTTGTGACACTTCCATGCACATATATTTGATGATAAGGACATTCCTTTTATCCATTGGTCCTTATCCTTTTCCTAAACAGTTTGTTCCCCTTCTACTTTCATATTCTTTAAAAAAAGACTAGCAGTACCTTAAACTC
>JADRCC010438789.1:194-12367 GCA_019843855.1 Hylomyscus alleni
ATATAAATAATATAAATATATAATATAAATAAGTGATCCCAAAATTCTACTATGGAGTTTCTATAGCTGATAAACACTTTCATCAAAGTGGCTGGATACAAAATTATCTTTAAAAAAAATTAATAAAAAATAAATAGTAGCCTCCTTTATACAAATGGTAAATGGGCTGAGAAAAAAATTAGGTAAACAGCAGCCATAAATAATATAAAATATTTTGATGAAACTCTAGGAAAAACTCTAGTATCATAAGAACTTTAAATCTTTGAAGAAATAAATTGAAGAAGATATCAGAAGATAGAAAGATAACCCATACTCATGGATCAGTAGGAGTAACATAGTAAAAATGAACATCTTACCAAAAGAAATTTCCAGATTCAATGCAATTCCCATCAAAATCCCAGCATAATTCTTTACAGACCTTGAAAGAATTCTCAACTTCTTATGGAAAAAGGTATGAGGATAGATGAAATGATCCTGAACAATAAAACCATCCCTGATGTAAAATTGTACTACAGAGCAATAATAATAAAAAGTACATGGTACTGGCATAAACAAACAACAACAACAACAACAACAAAAACAGGTTGATCAATGGAATCAAATTGAATAATTTAAGAACCAGAAGTATATCTACAAATATGGGACATTTGATTTTTGACAAAGAAGCCAAAACTGTACAATGGAAAAAAGAAAGCATCTTCAACAAATAATACTGATCTAATTGGATGTCTGCACATAGAAAAATGTAAATAGGTCCATATCTATCACCCAGCACAAAACTGAAGTCCAAGTGGATCAAAGATCTCAACATAAAATCACATACACTAAATCTGATAGGAGAGAAAGTGGGGATTGGCCTTGAATCCATTGGTACAGGAGACAACTTCCTGAACAGAATACCAACAGCTCAGGCACTACAATCAACAATTAATAAATTGGAGCTCATGAAACTGAAAAGCTTCTGTAAGGAAAAGGACACCATCATATGGACAAAACAGCAGCCTACAGAATGAGAAAAGCTTTTAACCAACCCCATATCTGAAATCGGGCTGGCATCAGAATGTATAAAGAACTCAAGAAATTAGGCACCAACAAACAAAATAACCCAGTTAAAAACTGGGGTACAGAGCTAAACAGAGAATTCTCAACAGAAGAATCTCTAATGTTGAGAAGCACTTAAAGAAATGTTCTATATCCTTAGTCATCAGGGATATGCAAATCAAAACAACTCTGATATTCCATCTTATACCTGTCCAAATGGCTAAGATCAAAAATTCAAGAGACAACTGATGCTGGCAAGGATGTAGAGTAAAGAGAACACTCCTCCATATCTGGTGAGAGTATAAAATTGTACAACCACTCTGGAAATCAATTTGGCAGTTTCTCAGAAAATTGGAAATAGGCCTACCTCAAGACCGAGCAATACCACTCCTGAACATATTCCAAAAAGAAGCTCCACCATACCACAAGGACACTTGCTCAAGAATGTTCACAGCAGCTTCATTTATAATAGCCAGATTGGAAACAGCCTAGATGTACCTCAACCAAATGCATTAAAAAAAAGTGGTAGATTCACACAATGGTGTGAAAGAAACAACAACAACAAAAACAGGTTTCAGCTCCTGAAACTTGATGATATTCTGTTATAGTTGCATATATAAGCCTAGCACAAGTGTCATCAGAGAGGTTTCACCTAGCAACTGATGGAAACTGATGTAGAGACCCACAACCAAACATTAATTTGAAGAAACCTGTGGAAGAGGGGGAGGAAGTATTGAAGGAGCCAGAGAGGTCAAAGATACCACAAGAAAACCTAGAGGAACAATTACCTGGGCCTATATGGTCTCATAGAGATTGAACTGCCAATCAGAGTGGAATGGACCTAGGCCTTCTGCATATACATAACACTTGAATATCTGGGTCTTCAGGAAGTGGGATTCCTAAAACAGGAATAGTGGCAATCTGTGACTACATTGCTTACCTTTAGATAACTTTCCCCTAACTTAGCTGCCCTGTCTAGCCTCAAGAGAAGATACACCCAGTCCTACTCCAGGATGACATGCAAGGTGAGTTGATATCCATGGGAATCCTCCCCTTTTCTGAGGAGAAGAGGAAGGTTGGATGAGGGGGTAGGGGAGGTGAGAGAGAAGGACTATGAGAACAGATAGGACGTGAAGCTTCAATCAGGATATAAATAAATTTAATAACTTGATTAATAAAAAGAAATATTACTGCAATATTTAGGCATCAGAAAAGTACACATGCATGTACATACTCATTACTATATTAATGCCTGGTGAGCTTGCTAATATTCTTTTTTTGTTGTTTTTTTATTGGATATTTTCTATATTTACATTTCAATTGTTTTCCCCTTTCCAGATCTCCCCATAGAAAACACCCTATTCCATCCCCCTCACACCTCTATAAGGGTGATCTCTGCTCTGGCATTCCCCTACACTGGGGCATCGAACACCCTCAGGCCTAGGACAGCCTTCCACTGACATCTGACAAGGCCACCCTCAGCCACATATGCAGCAGCAGCCTTCTATGTGTACTCTTTGGTTGGTAGTTCAGTCCCTAGGAACTCCAGGGGGTCTGGACTGTTGACATTGTTGCTCTCCCCATGGGTCTGCAAAACCCCTCAGCTCCTGCAGTCCCTTCTCCAACCCCTCCACCTGGGACCCTGCGCTGAGTCCAATGGTTGGCTGCCAGCATCCACCTCTGTATTTGTCAGGATCTGGCAGAGCCTCTCAGGAGACAGCCCTTTATCAGGCTCCTGTCAGCAAGCACTTCTGGGTATACACAATAGCATCCAGTTTTGGTGACTGTATATGGGATGGATTCCCCAGGTGGGGCAGTCGCTGCTCCACAGTTTGTCTCCATATTTCCTCCTGTGAGTAATTTGTTCCCCCTTCTAAGAAGCACTGAAGCATCCACACTTTGCTCTTGGGCTTCATATGGTTTGTGAATTGAATCATGGATAATCCAAACTTTTGAGCTAATATCCACTTATCATTCGTGTTCTTTTGTGACTGAGTTACCTCGCTCAGGATGATAATTTCAAGTGCCATCCATTTGTCTAAGAATTTCATGAAGTCACTGTTTTTCATAGCTGAGTAGTACTCCATTGTGTAATTGTACCACATTTTCTTTATCCATTCTTCTGCTGAGGGACATCTTAGTTGTTTCCAGCATAAGGCTGCTATGAACATAGTGGAGCATGTGTCCTTATTATATGTTGGAGCATCATCTGGGTATATGCTCAGGCAAGGTATAGCTGGGTCCAATTTTCTGAGGAACAGCCAGACCGATTTCCAGAGTGGTTGTACCAGCTTACAATCCCATCAGCCATGGAACAATGTTTCTCTTTCTCCACATACTTGCCAACATCTGCTTTCACCTGAGTTTTTGATCTTAGCCATTCTGACTGGTGTGAGATGAAATCTAATATTCTTAACTACTCAGCTTTTAAATAAAAGTTATCTACATAATGATACAACTTTTATTTCTCCTAAACAATGCCTGCCCTAAAGTAAACTCTTTAAAAGCAATTTTTATTTTAATATAGACTTCTTAAAGGAAATAGAATGATTAATAGAAGTTTACTTTCAGTGCTTCCTATAAACACCACTGTAAACCAGGGCACTTAGAATAATGATGTGTTTTGCTTTATCTCAGGAACCACAGGATCTCTCCCTCATACACAAACAACTCTTTTCTGCTTTTAATAGACAGAAATAAAATAGAATTTTAAGCCAGTTTGACAAACAGACAGTAGATCTTATTTCTTTAAGTAACTATTACAACACACAAGGTCATTGCTTTTAGCTCAGGTATGGCTGGGCATCCTGTGAGATGCTGTAACCAGAGGGTAATTATCCTTCGGATTTAAATAGCATGACTCGGCATTAAAGTAATTCAAACCCTTGTCACCTGCATTTTCCTCAACCTCTTGGCTAATTGAAAGGGAATTAAGTAGAAGTAAAGAGAGATAAAACTGTGACTCTGAATTTCATAAGGAGCCAAGACAGGCTAGAAAACATAAAGACTGTCTCTTGTCTTGGATAAGTATAAACACAACATAAACATTTACTCTGTATCAAGAGCAACATTTTGCCTCCAGGAGAAACACACATAAATATGGGTGTGGACAACAATATATTTCAGGAAAGCCTTGTCCCAGCCTGTCTGTTCACTTGCTGAGTATTATACAGATATGGTTGATAGCTTTTGTGTAAATAATGTGTTGCAATGTTCAGGAAAAATAAAAAGATGTTCTTTCTGATTTATAAAAACTCCCTTCCACAAATTATAGTCTATCTTGGTTCCATGTGCTGATTTTCAGTTTTTTAAGTGTGGTTGTAAAGGAAGATCCAGAATGGGCATAGGCAAGGTGGGGCTAGGTACAAAAGCTTGGGAAAAAAGATGTGACATTAGTGAAAGACTAAGCAAACTGATAACAATATATCAACTCCATCCTTTATTCTATCAATTCATGAGGCATATACTGTATGACAAACATGTTATAATCGATATCTAGGGGACAGATGTGAAAAAGATATAATCTGTTCTACTACAATTATGATGATAAAAAATTCTAACAATGGAAGTTGAAGTGGAAACTTAAAGGTTCTTTGGAATCTCAGTTGTGTTGAATGGTTTTTCCTGAGACAAACACATGAAGGAATGTTTCCCTGAAGCAGAGATAGGTGAAAGGATATTCTGCTAAAGCAAGCATGTGACAGGATGAGTGATGAAGGATTCTTTGCTAACAACATGCATGTATTGGTCCACCTTACATTGTGTAATTGAGCTCCATAGAGAGAAATGCACCAAAAATCTTCTAGTGGTATGCTGTGGTTTCTTGCTGCTTGTTTAGACTTGGGCCAATTAGCAGAGTGATATCAGCTGATACAGACTCACAGAAACTTTTGCTAAGTCAGACTCAAGTGCTAAGGCAAGACATGGTGAGGCAACACCCAAGGAGGACATGTGATGTTTGGAGGAAGTATAAAGAGGACTCAATGAACTGTTAGAAGGAGCTTGCTAGTAGAGCTAGCTGTACAATGCTTGTTGGTCTCAAGTCTACATTAATCTCTGCTTTTCTGAGAGAGAGATGGCTGAGAGCTTCTCCTGGAGTCCCTTTTGGCCCTAGTTCCTTCTGCTGTCTTGTGCTGATTCAAGTGAGGCCTGGCTGTTCCTGCTAGGTCATACCACCATTTCTGACTCATGTTTACAACAACGGGAAGGCATGTTCTTTCCATATCATTCAGTAAAAGTAAGAATTTTGTCTACTCATTCTCTACCAAAGTTTTGTACTATAGCATGGAGCTAAAATTAATAGTTGTTCATTCTTTGACATATATTGCATCTGCATTGTATTTATTTCATTTCATATTACATTGTATTTATTTCATTCATATTCATAAAGTTCTTTTCATTCTGATGAAATAATACTTCATTTTTCATAACCAAATTGACCCAGGTAATCATGCACCTAAAATATAGACTTGGCTAAGGGACTACCCTTCTTCCATCAACATCCAAGCTGAAATCATCAAGCTCCCACACAAGCCTCTTAACTCAATGCTATGTATGGTAATTATACATGGTATTAGTAAAATTCTAACATAAGGAACCTTGGGACTCTACCAATACCAGGAAGGCCAAGTACCAGGAAAAGAAACAGCTTTGTTTCCAAAAGAATACTATACATAGAGACTAAGTGTGCTGATCTACTTAGATCACACCTGAAGCCTAGAATAGTTATCAAGGGGACCCAATTCACCTTCACAAACGTCCTGGCATTGACAATGTATGGTATAGCTCTCTGAGTTATAGGCAATGGGGCTTATGGAACATGTTTCTGTAACTATGTCCTAAAATCCTTCTTGTTCACTTCTACAACTGGCACTTAGAGAAGCAAATTTCCCTCTCTTTATATAATCTTTGAGAAGCTCTTGGCCACACTTGGCTCTACAGAGCCAAAAATGATTTCTAGATGGGGATCTGTGGTAGTTTGAATATACTTAGCCCAGAGAATAGCACTATTTGGAGGTGTGGTCTTGTTGGATGAAGTGTGTCACTGTGGGTGTGGGCTTTAAGACCCTCCTTCTAACAATGTGGGAGACAGTCTTCTCCTAGCTGCCTTCAGAATAAGAGGTGGAACTCTCAGCTCCTTCAGCCACATGTATGCCTGGACACTGCTGTGATCCCACCTTGATAATGGGCTGAATCTCTGAACCTTCAAGCTAGCCTCAATTAAATGTCCTTAGAATTACTTTGGTCATAGTATCTGTTACAGCAGTGGAAACCCTAACTAAGACAGAAGTGATCACTTAATGGCCAGATGCTAAAATATAATACATGGAGGCACGGTATGCATGGAATGGATATTAAATGGAAATAAGCATTAGGAATATATGTTACAGCCAATAGTTTCATCTGTTTGGTGTGTTTATTATATTATTCTTTAACTAATGAAGACATGAGCATGAAAACATTGATCTCAAAGGGGGGGGGGGCTTTATCTAGCCTCTGGCCACATTCTATTTAGGGAATTTGGATTGTCTCCATCCTTTTATACCTTCACACAGTCAGGTTGGCCTTAGCAATATCAAGTAGTGCTTTGCCTCCTGGCATGAAACCTCCTTAAGTATTAATAAGTAATAGATTCCTTTGCAGTGGTCTAGGTGTGTCAGACTGAGCGAGTATCTGGCCTTATTCCACTTAACTCTTATCCATCAATGGACAAAAACAAAAGCATTTGAGTGTGGGTCTATATCTCAGAAATTAAGATAAATACTAAGGTTCCTTGTTTTATTCACTTTCATTTGCCTGCTAATAACCTCACCACAATTTAGCATTCTTTATTATCTCTGGCAAATACAAATTATCTATAGAATAGGAGAAAAATGTTTAAGTAGAAATCATCCTAATTTTGAAAATCTTCCCATCTTTAGTCTCTTTAGCTGGGCTCTATGTTCATAGGCCATGTTCAAATTATTAACTGCTGCATATGAAATTACATTTAATTTAATTTAATTAACCAAAACTCTTATTGATAACCTACTGTGTGTACACCTTCTGCATAATAAAAAGGAAGAATTCAAATGGCATGGCACTTCTTTGGAAGAGGGAGAACCATATGAGATTTAGTCTCTGTGCATGGGCTAACAGATGCCAGGAACACAACTTATTTTTAGAATAATTTTAGACTCACGAAAGAAAACAGTTGAGTGCATTTTCATAAAGTCCTCTGGTTTCCATGGCAAATGGGGCCATTATTTCTTCTGAAATGGAAGGCTTTTACTTACACTTCCCAATTGCTTTTCATATTGTGCCAAAAAACTCAAGTTACTCCAGAAACAAGTATACCAGTGGCTTATTGTTAAAAGCAGCTCTTAAGTGAAAATGTGCAGTGGGTCAAAGTGACCTTCCATTTGAGCCCAAGGGCAACACACATCAGTCAAATGACAGGCATGCATCTTGGTTCTATCCAAGAGGAAAGAGAGGTTTGGTTTTTTTTTTGTTTTGTTTTTTTGTTATTTTTTTTTAAATGAGCCTGAGCACTTCATCATGATGAAATACAAACCAAGAAATTTAGATGCTTGTCTTAGTCAGGGTTTCTATTCCTGAACAAAATATCATGACCAAGAAGTAAGTTGGAGAGGAAAGGGTTTATTCAGCTTCCACTTCCACTTCCAGATTGCTATTCATCACCAAAGGAAGTCAGGACTGGAACTCAAGCAGAGCAGGAACCTGGAGGCAGGAGCTGATGCAGAGGTCATGGAGGGTGCTGCTTACTGGCTTACTTCCCTGGCTTTCTCAGTTTGCTTTCTTATAGAGCCCTATACTACCAGCCCAGGGATGGTACCACCCACAATGAGCTGGGCCCTCCCCCTTGATCACTAATTGAGAAAATGCCTTACAGCTGGATCTCATGGAGATATTTCTCCAAGGAAGGCTCCTTTCCCTGTGATAATTCCTGCTTGTTTCAAATTGACAGACAAAACTGGCCAGTACAAATGCTCTTCATGAGATGAAGATGTTTCTTAACTTATGAGATGGGGACTCTGTCTCAAAAAACCCTTTCTGCAAATCCATCTAATGCCTAATACTCATTGCTCACATCAAGGCATCACAAGTGAAAATCTACATGAATGGGTAAGCTTGCTTTAATTTCATGATGAGTAATGAGGCACCTTCCTAAGAGAATCACAGAATTTGAAATACTGAATGTTAAGTAGGCTTTGGAAGTACAACTAATTAGACTAATAAATATCAAGGTGCTTCTTATACTGTTTATATTTTCTATGCTTATAAAATTTAGACAATCGCAAGGAGGAATAACTTACAAATGAAAACCCCTAGATAGATATTGGGATAAAATATTTTTCTCTCTTCTGCATGAGATTGTGTCTCTTCTACAATTGATAATTCTTATTTTGCATTTTTATACAAATCACATTTTTAACCTAATAGTGCTTATTAGTTATCTATTTAGAAGTCTATTTTATTATACTTATTGACTGCAGTCTCTCCCTGTAGCAATAAAAGACAACCAATGAACTAATAATTTGTATATAATATATAACTGCTCATGAAAAATCCTTTAAATATTAAATCCTTCAAAATGTGCACAAGCTTAGCTCAGGAAACACTGGGGGACTCTTTTGTCTGTGGTGTCTTGACCAGGAAGACATAGGCTTGAGCATCCAAGGTGGTGGTTGTGGGGGGCATGTCATTCAGCAGCTTCCTTTCTTTATTTTATGACTGACTTTGAGATCAACTCACTGATTTCTTTCACAAGACTATCTCTAATTGATTATAATTCATTCTATTTTCATCTGTTCTGAATCTCAAATCAGGGCTAGAGAGATAGCTCAGTGGTTAAAACACTTTCAAGAAAAGTGTGAAACCAGAATTCAGATCCAAAGAACCCACATATAAACTGAGATATCCATGGACCACCTACAGGCCCATTACTTAAAAAGCAGAGATGAGCCCTGGGGCAAGTTGACTACTTGGCAGGTTATGTAGATTTTACTAATAGTCAATCCAGTGTGTATGTGCTGAAATAGCCAGTGCTGTATACATCATAGTAAAGTAAAAGTATGTGTCAGAAGTGTGATTCTGTGTATGTATATGGTCATTTGCTATGCCTTGTAAGGCAAGTCAATGTCCAGTTGTTGACAATTTTATACAATCAAAAAATTTAGAGATCTAAATTCATGGACATATAGAAATAGTTTTCTATCCCTAATAATTTGCTTCTTCTGTTCTTTAAGCCTTTCAACTCCAGAACAATGTTTTTTTTTTTAATGGCATTGGGTAAATATATATACTTTTAGCCAGTTTCATGGTTTGAATGGCTTATTTTAGTTTTAGTAATTTGTTCTTTTTGCTATTTGCTTTATCCTGTATTTGCTTTAAAGCACCTACCTCCTTCTGTACCAAACAGGTGGGAGAGGGAGTGGAGTAGGAATAGTTGAACTCTCTCCCACCTCCAACTATTCAGTAGTTATAGCCATGGGGTCAGATAGAAGGAGAGGAAACTAAACAAATTTATATTTTTATGTTCTGGCTTTCATCTATTGTTTCTGCTTCTCTGACATTCACTGCCAGTGATATCTTTGCAATGTGTATCACAGTATGGACTCTGACCTAGAGCTCAGGTGTGCTTTCCGCAGAAAGTTCTCCAGAACCTCTGACAGGATACCAGGTTCTTGTGATTCACTCCACCCACCCTTAGTCTCCACCATAGGTGAGCCAGTCTGAAGCCTGTTACTATATTCTGAGGTTTGTACTCACGTTAGCATCTCTCCTCTCCCTCATGGTGTCTAACATTCCACTTGAAAATGAGAAGTACACAAATCTTGAGGTTCCAACTGCTCCTGGCAGTCCTCTCTCTTGACTGTGTTGCTCTTTCTGTGACCCTGGTAACATCATCAGCTTACTTGGAGGTACCTGACTGACTCAGAAGAGAAACATTTCCCATTCTTGTTTCACACATGGAAAAGACAGTTTGTCTTCTGCAGATATATATTGTAACTCCAGGGCCTTCTTTTCCCTGTTTCAGAATAGAGAATGGGAAAAAAGCAACTATGTGATACAAACATCTATGTGAACATATAAACATCCCAATGATGTTTGTCTTTCTCTTGTACCTACACTGCTTGGGAGACCACACTTGCTACTAATGTGTTACTGATAGAGTCAGAGTGAGAGTAACACTGAGCTTCAGAGTTTCACTTTACCAAAATCAATGTCTCCTTAACCTCAGAACAGAATGTACGTGTGCATGTGTGCAAGTGTGTGTGTGTATTTGTGTGTCTGTGTGTGTGTTGCAACAAGTATGTCAAAGAAAGTTTTCTTTTAAAATTACATTGTACCTGGTTGACATAGAATAATGTAGGAGATGAAGGGACAACCTGGTGTCCACATACCTTTTTCAAACTTTAAAATACCCTGAATACTTTAGATTACATGTTTACATAAAACTAACTTCTGTTTGAAATTCTAAAGGTTGGAATGTCTAAGATAAGGGATTATTGATTCAGTTCTACATGTGGATGAACTGAAGGTGAATACATGGTTATCTTCTTCCTATACCCTCCTACAATAGAAAAACGGAGTGTTGTTTTCTTCCTAAGATATTAATCTTTCCACAAGCCTCCAGCTCCATGACAGATTTAAGTCCTAACAACAAAGAGCCCCAACTTTAACATATCAGGAATTTCAGCTTTAACATATGAATGAACAGGCATGACTACTAAATACAATATAGCACCACCTACTCATTTCATCTTGTGTGACTCTAGCTCCCCTTCCCTGCTGTTCATCAATGTTCCCATGAAAATCTCATCAAAATCTTTATAGAGAACAAGACAAAAACACCACTATGATTAAGCTAGCATCATTCCTCCACTGAAATGCTGATGTAGTTAACAACTTTTCCACTCCCTAACATACACATAAATATTCTCATTTTCAACAGCTAGCCAAGGCATTGCCTGGTTTAGGATGCTGAATCCATAACTGTTCTATTAGGGGCATGGCAACTGTTCTATTAGTAGACAAAGTGTCTGGATTCAAGAAATAAAGCAGGGTAAAGAGTGATAAAATAAAGATAAAGAGTGATAAACCACAGTCCCCAATAGAAGTTCTGGCAATAGTCACAGTACTTACCAAGAAAATGGACAGTCTAGTTGCACAGTGTATGCCAAATTTCTATCAGGAGGCAAGTTGGAAGAACACACAGTTCTACAATGTCTTGTGATGAGGGCAATAAAGAATGTCTTTGAAACATTAGTTAACTCCATGCTTCAAACAAGATCACATATTTATTTGGGGTGTTGGGAAATAAGAGTAGAAAATCTAGGAAAGGTCAAAACTTTATTATAACCATCTTCATCGGCAAAAAGCAAAGTAAAAGGACATTAGAAATCTCAGCCTAGCCCTATGGAGAGAAATGGAGACAGGAGAAATGGATGGGATTAGACTAGCCACAGGATCATATATTGAGCACAATGTAATGGAAAGTGAAGATAAAACAGGTAAATTTGTCTCTTGGGGTTTCCTAAAGGATACTGATGAGTAGGCTAGAAGGTTAACATGAGGATAAGAGATAACAATTAAAATGCCTGATACTTTATAAAATATTAAATCATTCTTCAATTCTCCTTTAATATAATAATTACCTTTGATATTGACAATTTCTAAATCTACGGCATAAGATTGATGTTCACAACCCTCATGTTCTTTCTAACATATAGAATAAATAAGCTTAGAAAAATGATAAAAGATAGAATTATTGTTTCTCTCATGGATAAATCATTCACTGGGCATGCAGAACCCTGAGTTTTGAGAGTTATATGCTCAACAAGAGACGTTCAACTCTTTTAAGTGATGATGCTTTTGTTTGGATAAAGGAGAGTTCAGGGCACTCATTTGAAAGCCAGGTTTTAAAAAATCCTTGTTGCCAGGCAATGGTGGCACAAGCCTTTAATCCCAAAACTTGAGAGGCAGAGCCAGGCAGATTTCTAAGTTCAAGGCCAGCCTGGTCTACAGAGTAAGTTCCAGGACAGCCAGGGCTACACAGAGAAACCCTGTCTCCAAAAACCAAAATAAATAAATAAATAAATAAATAAATAAATAAATAAATAAATAAA
>JADRCC010438792.1:0-10285 GCA_019843855.1 Hylomyscus alleni
CCCAATACTACACAAAGTCTGTATTGTTAAATGGAATTTCTATTTCATTTGGCTTAGATGAAAAAGAAATAAATATTCTCCAAAGCATTAAGTGCTATCTGAGAAGTATTTCTATCCTCTTTTTCTTCTACCCTCCCTGCCTTCTCCATCCTTCCATTCCGCCTTCCCTCTTTCCTCACTTTCTACCTTTCTGCTTCCCTCCTTTTCTCCCTCCATCCCTCCCATCCTCCTGCCATCACTTGATTTTCCTCTCCCTCCTTCCCACTTTCCCAGATGAACCTATTTCCTACATCCAGCCTGACGTGAGCTCTGATGTCTGGCTGAAGGGCTTTCTTCAACTTAGAGAAGAATTCAATGTTCTTTCTGAGAAATTGTTGTCAATTTTTCCAAGAAGGAAAAATATCATTAATCTCCCTTTAGAGCAGAGGAGTTTATTTAGGCCATGCTAGTTTTCTAGAAACAGCAGCGGGGAAAAAAAATAAACCTTTCAGCCTTCTATTCTCCTGACAGGAGTTGGAAAATGAGCATGCCCCCAAATAGCAACTATTTGTGAGTTGGGTGGCGGGAGATTATTGCAAGCCTCAAGTTCTCTTTTAATGTATCCAAACTTCAGTCCTCCCAACTATATTTTTAGAGTAGGGAGAGATTGTTTGAATGAAGTTTCAAATTAAAAGAATCTCTATTTGAGAGTTTTGTGGTCAAATTTTATGCTATTGGTATATATAATGTTTAAGAAGAATTTGGTGCCAAATTCAGGAATAGTGAGAAAATCATTGTGGCTCCTCCATGGTGTAAGTGTATCACTGGAGTACACAAACATACAGCTATCATCTCTAAGAAAATAGGAAAGAGGTTATCTTGGAACCAGATATGAGTGACCACTGAATTGGAACAGGGGTTTAGGTTACTACAAGTACTTTGTTCCAACACAGTCACAGATTCACAAAGTTTTTATAGTAAGGAGACAACAGAAAGCAACGAATCAACCCTTCAAATATATTTGTGGAAAGAATTGGCTGGCAAACTACAGATAAGTGGGGACATATGAGCTGTGCATTTCAGATATGGTCTGATGGCCTTCTTATTAGCTTTTAGCTGAGTGAAGAGTAGCGGTCTGTTAATATACTCCAAAAGAATTTGCCTGATGGCCACTAGTCTGTGAGTCAGATATACAGTCAATGAGCAGGTAGCTATCAAAGGGCTAAAGATACTCCAAAGTAATTTGGTTTTAGCCTGCAACATTTTCATTCTCCACCATCATGAACCTTTTGTAGAATCTTCAACGTGGGCCCTGTTATTTGTGGACTTTAGGTTTAAGGTCTGTACTTGAAACTTGCATCTTTCTGTGTGTCATTCAAGGCCTACTATATAGGACCTATTTTCTGTGTAGCACTTGACAAGACCATCTAAATTGCTCAATGTGTGCAATGTCTTTAGTAAAAAGGAAAGGTTATGTCAATTAAACAAGAGTTTTTGTTTAAACAAATGTTTTTGTTGGTTTTGCTTATGATGTATGGGATCTAATCCAGAGCCTGAGACAAGCTTGGCAATTAGTCATCTATCTTCTGGATTCAGAATAATAATGTCTAATGTAGCACGAGGTTCAGCCTGGAACCTCCCCGTAATCTCCCACTGTACAGAAAGCAACAGGTCAGCCTGTTGCTAAGCTCCTCATACTTCCCAGGCCATCCACCCACTGTGACTAGACTGCAGAAAACCAGCCACCCCTCGCTCAGATCAGATCCCCTTAGCCATGTAAAATGATAACACTAGAGTCTTGTAATATACTAGCCAGATTTATAATGATAAACCTCTAGACCCAAAATGCCTGGGCAAAGAACACAAAATTCAATTGATATAAATACAAGCTACACACTTAGATTGGGCAAATGTACCCTATATTACTCTATTGCGCAGCGGTGAAATCTCTAGTTACTTATGGCTCCTTCAGGCCATGTGGTTCTAGTTCATCTGCTTCCTCCATTTTCTTCCATCCTCCGTCTCATCTATTTTTCTTCTTCCTCTTTTCTCTCTCTAAAACTTTCAACTCCACTTTTTCCTTCCACTGCCTAATCACAGGTTCTAGCTTTTTCTGACCTATTAAAATTTCACCTGACCTCACCTGAGTACGGGCACCCCTCTTGAGGGAGCAGAAAATACAAACAGCAATCCACAACAGATTTTCCAAACAAACAAGAAATTTCCACTTCTGGTTTCCATGACCCACCTGGTTCCTCCCACCCTCCCTCCTCCTTCTCCGCAGGATTCCCTGAGCTTCATCTAATGTTTGGCTGTAGGCCTTTGCTCTGCTCTGATCAGTTGCTGAATGAACTCTCTCTGAGGGTTACATCATGTCTACAGACACCAAACCCAACACTGTGGCTGTGGTCAAGAGGTGCTTTCTGACAGGAACCAAGTGTGGCTGTTCCTTGGGAGGTCCGGCCAGCAACTGACCAATGCAGATGCGGATGCTTGGAGCCAATCATCAGAATGAACTCAGGGAACCTGGTGAGGGAGCTGGCAGAAGGACTGGAGGAACGGAGGTGGATTGCAACGCCATTGGAAGAACAACATAGGCTGGCCTGACTACCCAGTTCTCCAAAAGTCTAGACCACCAACTAAGGAGTATACCTGGAGGGATCAATGGCTCCAGATACATATGTAGTAGAGGATAGCCTTGCCCAACAGCAACGGGAGGGGAGGTGCTTGGTCCTGGGGAGGTTTGATACCTGAGAGTAAGGTGATGATGGAGTGGTGGGGCAGGAGAGTGTGGGTGGGTGGGGGAGCACCCTCATACATGCAAAGGGGACAGGGGAGGGCCATTGTGGGATGGGGGATTGGTGGAAGGGTAAATAGGAAGTGGGATATCATGAGATGGAGGCTTGCTGGAGGAGGTAACTGGGAAATGGGATATCATTTGAGATGTAAACGTATGGAATGATTAATAAAATAAAAAGAAAAAAAGAAATTTTTGCTAGACTTCAGTCACAGTTTACTCTGCAAGTAGGATAAACTAGATCAAAGGCTTTGGGGCTAGGTTGGTGCCCCAATCCCTTCATTTAAGACAGGCCTTATCTGGTTACAAAAGATGGTTAGCTTAGGCCCTGTGTCCCCCATTACAAGGAGATTTTGCTAGGACTACTCTCATAGACTCCAATAGATTTTTCCATTGCATTGTTTCCACCTTATCGCCCAAATGTGTCCCAATTCCAGTCATTTCTCCAAGTATTTTTCTCCCCCTCCACATCTGATCCCTCCTGTTCCCAACTCCATTGGTTCTAGTCCACCTTCAAAATCTATTCTACTTTCCCTTCCCAAAGAGATCCTTGAGTCACCTTTAACCCCTCTTTGTTCCTTTGCCTCTTGAGGTCTCTGGACTCTAGCATGACTGTCTTTCCACTTCTAAGTGAGTTATATACCTTGTTTGTCTTTCTGAAACTGGGTTATCTCAGAGTGATTTTTCTAGCTTTGTCAAATTGCCTGAAAATTTTATGCCACTGTTTTTAACAGCCAAGTACTACTCCATTGTGTAAATGTACCACATTTTCTTTATCCATTCTTTGGTTGAGGGACATCTAGGTTGTTTCCAGTTTCTGGATATTTTGAAGAAAGCTGCTATGAACATAGTTGATCAGTTGTCTTTGTGGTAGGATGGAGTGAACTTTGGGTATGTTTTTTTCTTATTTCTATTTTGTGGGATAGTTTGAAGAATATGGTATTAAGTCTGGTAAAATTCAGCACGAAAATCATTTGTCCCTGGTCTTAATTTGTTTGTTTGTGAGACTGTTAATGATCTCTTATATTTCCTTAAGGATTATAAGTCTATTTAAATTGTTTATGTGATTTTGATTTAACTTTGGCAAATGATATATATCAAGAAAAATTTCCATTTCTTTTAGATTTGCCAATATTATAGAGCAGAGATTTTTGAAATATAGTCTAGTGATTCTTTGGATTTCCTTAGTGTTTGTTGTTATGTCTTCCTTTTCATTTCTGATTTTGTTAATTTGAATATTTTCTCCCTGTCTTTTAATTAGTTTGGCTAGAAGTTTGTCTATATTACTGATTTTCTCAAAGAACAAATTCTTAGTTTCAGTAAGTCTTTGTATTTTTTTTAATTTATTTCTATTTTGTAGATTTCAGGCTTGTGTTTGATTATTTCTTGCATTATCTTGGTTGTGTTTGCTTCTTTTTTGTTCTAGAGCTTTCAGTTGTGCTGTTACCTTGCTACTATGAGATCTCACAAATTTCTTTATGGTGACACTTGGAACTTTCCTCTTAGCTATGAACTTTTCTCTTAGCACTGCTTTTATTGAGTCCCATAAGTTTGCATATATTCTGAATTAATTTTTATTAAATTCTAAGAAATCTTTAATTTCTTTCTTTATTTCTTCCTTGACCAAGTGGTCATTGAATAAAGAGTTCTTCAGTTTCTATAAGTTTGTAGATTTTCTGTTGTTTCTTTTGTTGTTGAAGTCCAGTTTTATTCCATTATGAACTAATGGGATATAGGGGGTTATTTCAATTTTCTTGTATCTGTTGAGACTTGCTTTGTGATCAAGAATGTGGTCATTCTTTGAGAATGTTCTTGGAGGTGCTAAGAAGAAGGTATATTCTTTTTGTGTTTGGGTGAAATGTTCTGTTGAAATGTTAGGTCCATTTGATTCATATTTGTTAGCTCCATTATTTCTCTGTTTAAGTTTTGTCTAGATTACCTGTTGTTTGGTGAGGTTCAGGTAGTGAAGTCTCCCAGAATTAATGAGTGAGGTTTAATGTGTGATTTAAGTTTTAGCAATTTTTTCTCTTACAAATGTTGATGTTCTTGCTTTGGACCATAGATGTTAAGAATTGAGTTGTCGTCTTGGTGGATTTTCCCTGCGATGAGTATGAAATGTCCTTATCAATTTTTTTGATTAAGTTTTGTTTAGAACAGTTATACCAGATTGTTTCTTGGGTCCGTTTTCAGGGAGAACTACTTTCTAACCCTTTATTCTGAGGTAATATCTATCTTTGATGTTTAGGTGTTTTTCCTATTTGTAGCAGAACAATGAATCCATTCTGTTACCATTCTGCGGGGTGGGAGGCAGTGTTCAGTCATTAGTGTTGAGATATTTTGATGAACAATGATAATTCCTAATTTTTTTTAACCTGGTGGTTTTGGTGGTAGTGATGCTGGTGGTAGTGGTGGCGTGGTGGTAGTGGTAGTGTGGTGGTAGCGATGCTGGTGGTGGGGTGTATCTGTGTGTGTTTATGTGTGTGTGTTTTCCTTCTTTGGGATTTGATGGTTTGAAATTACTTATTGCCTGTGATTTCATGGGAGTAGTTAAGCTTCTTGGGTTGGAGGTTTCCTTCTAATACTTTTTGTAGGGTTGGAATTGTGGATAGATATTGTTTAATTTGACTTTTGTCATGATTTTTTTTCCATCTATCATGATTGAAAGTATTTCTAGGCTTAGTAGTCTTTGTTGACTGCTAGGTATAGCAGTCTCTTAGCGTCCTCAAGCCTTTCTGGCATTTGGAATCTCCATTAAGAAGTCAGGTGCAATTCTAATAGGTCTGCCTTTATATGTTACTTGGTCTTTTCCCCTTGCAGCCTTTACTATTCTTTCTTTGTTCTGTATGTTTAGTGTTCTGATTATTATGTAGAATGGGACTTTTCCTTTATGGTTTAATCTATTTGGTGTTCTGTAAGCTACTTGTAATCATTATAAGCATATCCTTCTTTAGGTTAGAAAAATTTCTTCTCTGATTTTCTTAAACATATTTTACATGTTCTTGGGCTGGGATTCTTCTCTTTCTATTCCTATTATTTGTAGGTTTGTTTTTTTTACATAGTGTAACAGATTTCCTTAATGTTTTATGCAAGGAATTTTTTGGATTTAACATTTTCTTTGACCAGTGAATCTGTTTCTTCTATCCTATATTCAATCCCTAGGACTCTTTCTTCCGGGTCTGTATTCTGCTGGTGACAGCTCCATCTATAATTCCTGTTTGCTTACCTAGATTTATCATTTTCAGAATTCTCTCAGTTTATGTTTTCTTTATTGCTTTTATTTCCATTTCCAGGTCTCTGACAAGTTTCTTCACCTGTTTGCTTTCTCTTGTCTTTCTTTGAATTCTTTAAGGGGTTTATTGATTTCCTCCAATTTTTTTTGTTTTTCTTTCCTTCAGTTTCTTTAAGGGATTTTAAGAAATTTCCTCTTTAAGGACCTCTATTATCTTCATAAAGTTGTGTTTTACACCCAACCAATAGACAGAAGCTGCTGACCCCTGTGATTGAATTAGGGAAAAGCTGAAAGAAGCTGAGAAGGAGGATGACCCTGTAGGAGGACCAGCAGTCTTGAACCCCAAGATCTCTCAGGCATTGGATCACCAACGAGGCAGCATATACCAGCAAATCTGAGGTCCCCAACACATACCCAGAAGAGGACTGCCAGGTCTGGGTTTAATCAGAGAAGATGCACCTAACCCTCAAGAAACTGGAGGCCCCAGGGACTTTAAAGGTCTGGTGGGGTGGGGACATTCTTGTGGAGACAGGGGCGTGAGGAGGAAGTATGGGATATGGAAGAGTTGGAGGGTGGATCAGGAGGGGAATAAAAAGAAAAATAAATAAGCAAATAATAATAATAAACAAACAAACAACGACAACAACAAAAAGATTAAAAAGATTGAAATATCCAGGTCTTTCTGTTACAGCATCATTGGGTTCTGGTGGTGCCATATTGCCTTGACTATTGTTGATTATGTTCTTATACTGGTGTTTAGGCATCTAGGTTTGGGATGATTATAGGTTTAGATGCTGATTTCTCAGTTTGTCTTTGTGGGGTGGGTGCTTTGTTCCTTGTTTTCTATTCCCTTTTTGGTCTTCTGTTCATTGTGGTCTGGATTTCTGGTGGCTTGTTTGACCTCTGATCCACTAAGGAATCTGACCAGTTAGGGAGATTGACTTCCAGCAACTAGATTGGCTTTGTTGAAGCAAGGGTGTCTGTTCTTCTGACTGGTAGGGCCTGTGCCTGAACCGCAGGAGCCTGCTGGAATCAACAGCAGGAGTATGGCTATGGGGGAAGGGTAAAATTTAGGGGGAAGGATTGAAATGGGTCTATGGGAACCAAGTCTAGGAAGTGTGCCAGTTCAGCTGGCAGGGGCTCTGTCTTAGATTTTCCATTGCTATAAAGAGACACCATGACTAAGGGAACTCTTAGAAATGCATACATTTGGGCTGGTGAGATGGCTCAGCAGGTAAGACACTGACTGCTCTCCCAAAGGTCCTGAGTTCGGATCCCAGCAACCACATGGTGGCTCACAACCACCCGTAATGAGATCGGACGCCCTCTTCTGGGGCGGAGCGAGCAGGGCCGTTCTGAGTTCAATTCCCAACAGCCACATGATGACTCACGGCCATCTGTACAGCTACAGTGTACTCATACATATAAATAAATAAATAAATAAATAAATAAATAAATAAATAAATAAATCTAAAAAAAGAGAAATACATACATTTAATTGGAGCTTTCTTACAGTTTCAGAGATTTAGTCCAGTATTATTATAGCAGGAAGCATACAGGCAGACATGATGCTGGAGAAGGAGCTGAGAGTTCTGCATCTTGATTTGAAGGCACCCAAGAGAGACTAGAATCCTCAGGCAGCTAGGAAGAAGCTCTCTCTTCTATAGATATGAGTACTTGAGCATATGAGGAGACCTCCAAAGCCTATCCCAACACACTTCCTCTAACAAGGCCACACCTCCTAACTGTACCATACACCCTGTGGGCCAAGAATATTCAAACCACCACAGGCTATTCACCTGTCCTTCTGTCTGGTGTGCCCTGTACCCAAGGAGCTAGAGTTCTGCTGGAATTGGGATGTATTCTCTCTTGAACTTCTGATTCTCTTGCCTCTTCCTATCAAGTGCTAAGATTATAGGTAAGTTCCAAGTGCCAGACTATAGGTAAGACCCTACAACTTCAAAATATATTTCTTGAAAAACTCACGAGTAGGTAAAGTTAAGTTAGAATCGGGGGATAAATAACAAGAACATAAGCAATAGTCAAAACAATAAATATTTTATACTCACAAATAACTTTAAACCAGACTATGTGTATTTTGCAAGCATGCCAAATGTATTCTTTTGTTACCACATTTATTCTTATAAAATAAATTGAAACCCCTTTGAGGCAGTTATCTTTAGTTACCTGATGAAGTATCTAATCAGGAAACTGATGTTATTTATGGATTCCACACTGCAGGATAGAAGTTACACATGGACATTTATACAAAAGAACACGGAACCTCAGAGATCCCCTGTGCATCACCACTTCTTTACTGTCAGGCCATCCCTTCCTGAATTTCTGTCACAGATCTTCTCTTTGGTCTTTTCTCAATAATTCTAGATCCAGAGCTGAAGTCACCATTTTAGAGCACAAACTGGACCCTGTTTCATCTCTTCCTGAGGCTATGAAATGGCTTCAGTGCTGTAGATATAATGTTCAAACCCCTAAACTTGCTTTCACCTTTTCTCCTGACTTAACAATATTAACTTATATTAATATTTATTCCAGTCTACAACCTCTTTACCATATTTCTCATCCTTATTTCTATTTCTTTTGTCTGCTTTGTTATCTTTACTATGCCCTTACCACAAAACTTCTTAATCACCTGTCTTAGGGTTTTATTGAGGTGAACATATTCTATGACCATGGAAATTCTTATAAAGTATTTATAAAATTTTTAAAACTCATTTAATTGGACTGAGTTAAAATTTAGAGATCTGTTCCATTATCATAATGTTACTAAACACAGCAGCATGCTGGTCAAGTCACTGAGAGTTCTGCATCTGGGTTGGCAGGGTACAAGTAGAGAGAGTGATACTGGGCTTGAGCCTGGGTTGAGCTTCTGAAACCTCAAAGCACACCCCCAGTTACACAGTTCATCTAACAAGGCCAGACCTTCAATCATGCCATTCTCTATGAGTGAAAAGGGGTCATCTTCATTCATACCACCACACCATGATCTCTCCCTAAGCAATAGTGCACTATAATATGACCCCATAGTTCTTCCATAGTCAAGCTTTGTATGTGACTACTGCTCTTTTTGGGAAAGTTTCATAGCAGCAATAATGCTTTTTCCTTCTTTGTCCCTGGACTTTATATAGCCATTGGTTATGGACACTAAATCTCTAATTATACCATGAATAAATTAATTTATTGAGCCATAATTGTCATGAAGTGATACATGAATATTCTGAAATTATAATTAATTTCTATTCTGGAGCAAGGTCTGCATGGCTTTTATTAATTATTAAAGGAATCATTGACCCAAAGTTCAAGAACAAGTCTATTATATAATCCATCTAATTATAGGTTGTAACACAAATACACAGGGATGTCAAATAACTTTTTAAAAGAGAAAACTCAGCATGAGATGAAAACACAGAACATCAAATATTTCATTCTCATATAAAGGACACACTGTACTATACTATCAATTTAAGCTTATCATAAAATTTTTAAATGAATGAACAAAACATTTGAGTACAACAGCACTCAATGAAAATTACATTTGTTATAGCAATCTATAAAGTTCTCAGTTTATTTACCCATGAGTCCAAGGTAAAGACAGAGTGTGTACTACTTATGCTAAATAAAAGAATGAGTGAACACACTGATAATGGATGAGTCATTAACCAATAATTGGTTATCTAGAGGATGATCACAAAATTTTGACACAAGTACAAGAAGAAGTTTTTAAAATGTAGACAATATTTATTCTCATGCATGGTTGGGTATGAGAGGAAGAAAATTCCAGGGCTAGTTGACATTGCAGTGTCTTCAAAGGATCAGGTGATTTCTATTGTTGGGTATCCATCAGAGATGACTGCTTGGGCACAAGTTTGAAACAAAAGTCTTCTTTTTGCCATCTGTCAACTACACTGGCTGTTTAGGACCCCATTGTAAGACCCAACCTTTCTCAGGGTGAGCTTTTAAGCACAAAGCCCATATTCTGTGATTCTACAATTTATTTACCAAAAAGTAGTTTTCAAGAAGGAGAGCTACAGAAGCCAAAAAGCATAGGTAGTGCATTTAAAGACTTTCCTAGATTGATGAAGTCTTTGTTTTTATTTTGCTTGGTAGTCCTGTCTACATGCTGAGTTTTACAGCCTAAATGGTACTTCTATCATGGAGTCATGATGACTTGAGCTAAGGTCAGGAGCAATGTTACAATTTCCACACTTTCCCTGTATTATTCTGGACATTTGTTTCATCTTCAGGAAAGTGCTTTAAATACA
>JADRCC010438831.1:555-14587 GCA_019843855.1 Hylomyscus alleni
GTGTGTGTGTGTGTGTGTGTGTGTGTGTGTGTGTGTGTGTGGTGGGGGCTTCTCAGAGTTGAATTATTGTTGAGGATTGTCCTAAGGCCACCATGGAAACAAGGATACAGGGCAGGCAGGAGACTGTGCTCCAGCCTTCCTTAGATAACAAACCTCCAGCACAAGGCCTGGTACTACAGTCCTTGGTCATCACTCTACAAATAATACTTATTATTATCAGTAGCCTGTTCCCAGTCCTCCATCTTCTGAGAAAAATGGATGCTAATCACTCCCAATAGCTTGAGTTGAAGCTGTGAGAGGCTCTGTTACTTTTTGGCGCCAGATCGACAATCAGAAACCTATGGTGGTGATTAATAGCAAAAGATTTTTCCATTCATTTCGGGCTTATCAATTAGTATCTCCTACTTTTTTTTTTGTTTTGTTTTTGTTTTTCGAGACAGGGTTTCTCTGTGAAGCCCTGGCTGTCCTGGAACTCACTCTGTAGACCAGGCTGGCCTCAAACTCAGAAATCCGCCTGCCTCTGCCTCCCAAGTGCTGGGATTAAAGGTGTACACCACTACCGCCCTGCTATCTCCTACTATTTTTAAATAGGCCCCAGGCTGGGACAATTTTGGTATACAGGCCTGGACAGCACTCTATGATGGGTTGGACTCATGGTCAAATAAACTTCTGGAACTTAAAGTCATAGAAAAAGGCAAGCATCTTGTTTGTCATGGTTTCTGTGGACAAAGAGCAGGCCGGCTATGGCTATTTGCCTCTGACTTGGGGTTTCCCCCAGGGCATCATGACCAGTGTGGCAGTTCTTTCAAGACTTACCATGGAGGTAATTTACTTCATTGATCACTGTGGCTTCTGCAAGTTCTCCATGCTCCATTTCAGGACCAAAGACACAACAACTCCATAGGATACAGGCAGCATGGGATGAGGGGGTAGACCTACTCTGGGCATTGGAAAGGAAGAAAACCACCCAGAGGTGGTGACTGTGCAGCAGAGCTGACAGACCAGTACAGTATGGTGTGAAGAGGCTTTGCACAGAGAACATGGGCCCTTGCTCCTCCACCTACACACACGGAGCAGGGAGGAAACAGTAAGGAGTTACGGGCAGAGACACTGATGTCATAGCATGGACACTGACTGCATGGCAGATAACTGAACTCTCAGCTGGGACACTGCATTCTGCCGCAGAGATGCTGACCACAGCAATCCCATCCGTTTTCAAGAATGATAAGCCTTAGTTCTGGGGAGATGGCTCAGTCAGTAAAGTCCTTGTTTTATAAACACGGGGATCTGATTCCGATTCCCAGCACCTAAGGGAAAATCCAGGCAAAGCTTGGATGCCTGTCATTCCAACTGTCAGTGAAGCAGAGACAGGGGAGTGTCTCAGGCTTCTAGGCTAGCTACGCTTGCTAAATCACTGCGCCCAGGGTCCATGAGATATAGCCTGAGTCAGGAAAAAATGAGATGAGGAGAGACTGAGGAGCCATCCAACACTGACTCCTGGACTCCTTGTGTCCTATGCTTAAACATACACACACAACATGCATACGCACAAGCAACAGATACCCTGACTGAAACAAACTCAGGGGAGACAGGGTTTATTTGGCTTACAATTCCAGATTATAGTTTACCATTGTGAGGAAATCCGGACAGGAACTCAAACCAATAGTAAAGAGCAGAGAGAAAGTAAAACCATGGCTCCTTGCTTGCTTGCATTCAGCTAGTTTTCTCCTCTGTTATATTGTTCAAGACCCGATTCCAGTTGGGGAATGGTGCCACCCATAATGAGCTAGGTCTTCCTTCATCAACTAGCAAGACAACCCCTAGGGGTTTCTGACAAGGAGCAGGGAACAACTCAAAAAACAAAACAAAAACAAACAAAAATCCTGAGCGTCATTACTGGAAAGCCTATCTCAGTGTGGGTGACAGCCCAGGACAAAAACAGCCCTGGAGTTCTCTACATGGCTTGGAATACCTAATTTTCCTTGGAGTATGATAGTCAGAGTCCCTTCTATCAATTGCTTATTTCTTCCTGTACTTCTGTTCTGAGGCCTTCAAGAAGAGTCCAAACTTCTATTTTCTCCATCACCTGATCGTTTATTTACCTCCCGAGGCCCTGGGCCTTCCCTGTCCACCCCATCGGCATGTTTCAATCTGAGAGGATGTTGTATTTTGGAGGAACATGCTACCCACCGATCCATCCCCTCCTCTGTACTTAGGCTCTTCCCAAGTCCCTCTTTCACAATGCTCTGAGTCTGGAAGCAGGTGGTATAGATGCTCGTATATGGCTAAGATCTGGGACCCTAAGCCACAACAAGTACCTTGTTCTCTCCAGCTTCACCAGCAGTTATGAGTGTTCTATACACTCATAATGGTAATCCTTGGGGGGGGGGTATTGTTTTTGTGACAATTTGAAGCTGACAGCAACAGTGATGTGTTTACTGCTCTTACTCCCAAGGTCTGTGTGCCATGCATCTACAGGGATGGATGATGTCCCTTCTAATCTTTTATCTGGCTTAGCTGTTGGTTCAGTTGTTGGAAGGGGCTCAGTGGCTTGAAAGTCCTCAGTGTAGCCTACATGGCAATGGTGGTAGGGCTCACACACCCTACACCATATTTCTGTAAATATGTGCACCACCGTTATAAAGGTTTGATTCTGTGCCACCCCTGAGAGGCTTGATTAGAAGGCGTTCAGTCTAACCCATAATTGCATAAGCTCTTCTTGTGTGACGGGGATGGGAGCCAGTGATGGTGAGTTCTTCCAGCTGCAATGCTTTATCTACAGGCAGTCACTGTTCTTCTGGTGCTCTCTACCAAGCTCCTGCCCCTTCCTATACCTGAGACCAACATCCTGGAAGAACTGTTTGCTCAGGTTGTCTCTGCTTTAGTCCTTCTGCACTTCTGGTGACTTCGAAGATGCCGGGACAGATATAGCTGTCTGCTCAACAGCCTCTTCAGTTTTTGAGCTCCCAACTCCATTTGGACTTTACAAGCTGTACAGAAGATGAGCAGCTAAGCAAGGTAGGATGTGAAAATCCTCCCCAAACCCTGGAGCCCCAAGAACACCTGCAGCTCCTTCACATTTACAGAGTCTGACTGCTGTAGTGTTCTTTTCAGTGACTTTGTCAGCCACCAAGTGTGTCTCTATGGTGTGTCTATAACTCTCCCAGGAGTTTTACAGCCGCACCTGGCCTTGCATCTGTGGTGGATTCATCTCCCATCTTTGCTCCCCAAGGTGCGCTGTGTGTCCTTTAGCTGCTGTGCTCAATCTGTAAAACACTCAGAGGACAGCATTACATCATCTACATGATGAATGCTTTTGACAGAGGGATGCTGGCTAACAGAGTGAGGTCCAGAGCCATCATCCCGTGACAAACAGTGGATGCTGTAAAGCAGACCTCGGGGAGGTCCTATGAAGGTCTACTGCTGGCTGTTCCAGTGAATACTACTGAGCCTTGGGACCCAGCAGCTAAAGGAATAAAAAAAGTCTAGCAGAGCATAGAAAGACATCACTTGTATCAGCTGTTCAAATATTTTGTATAGAGGCATTGTGGTTTGAATATGCTTGGTCTAGAGGTGGTACTATTAGGTCCTCTCTAACTCCTGATTCTCTCAAGTCCTTGTTAAGGTGCAAAAGTGTCATGTGATGGACCTTTTCCCATGGAGACACAACACAAACACATTTGTTAGCCCCAGAAAGGAAGTCTGTGATAGACCAAAGTAATGAATACATGATTATACACACATTTTATTTGGTGAGACGATGAAGTTTTATTGGGGTCACTGTCAGGAATATTGGCATGGGGTTACATACAAAGTACAGTAATGACTTTGAAAAAAAAGCCATTTTTACCACCAGAAGGCCCACCCAAACTTGGGCAACACCCCATGAAAGTTGAAAACCTGGGCCTTTCTGCATAGTTACAGCAGCTTGGCAGCCCAAACATCTTCTCTGCATTTCTACTATTCGGAGTCTCCTCCCCTGGCTATTTGGAGGAATATGCCACATGATGCCTTCCTCCAAGGACACAAGTGTGTCAGCCAGCCGTCTATAAATGTACAAATTCAGAGGTATTCAGTTTCTGAGCACGGAAGAGTAATTTTGTCCCCAATTTTTGGAGGTTTCTGTCCGTGATCCATTCTCTAACCTGTCTAAGCCTGAGGTGACTGTACAGCACACCTATCGGCACAGGTCTACATAATGAACTGGTACCTCTCACTTGCACTTCCAAAGGTACAAGAACAATTTACAGGCTCTGTGGCCAAAGCTGTAGCCATTCCTCATTAGACTACAGAAAGACAACCAGGGAGGACACCATGCGAAGGGTCACTATGAGCTGTGTGCATGCAACAGCAGTTTAGAGGGTAACCCTGTGGCCCACAGAGGACCTGAACACTTTACATTGCCTTTCCCCTTAGGGCAAAGGGTGTTTTAACCCTGGGCAAGTTTTATTCAGCAAACGGAGGGGGTTTGGCTCTTAAAAGGCTTAAGAGGATGAGATGTTGACCCTTGGTTTGCAAGCATCCCAAGGTGGGAAAAAGCTTGAAGCCTGACAGAACAAATGCCCACCAGCACAGGGCTGGGGCATCCTGCAACAGCAAAAAGGAGCCTGGAGAAGGGGTGGGGACAATTAGTCACCTGGACACCTCTGTGCTCTGCAAGTGGGGAGACAGATCCTTACAAAGGCGAAGCAGTACATGGAAACAGCCATGCACTGTTGTGCATCAGCATTGTCATTGACGCATATCTGAAGACGAAGGCTCTACTGGGAGCCTGAGACCTGCAGGGAGCTGAGCACCATCCTGACATCAGCTCCTCTTCTCCTCTGGGAGGTGAGGTTTTTTCAGGGTAACAGCAGCCATCACAAAAGGAGGTCTCAGAGCTGTCTTCAACCCTGCCAGAACAACAGAGAAATGAGGAGATGGAGTCTGAAGGAAGGAGGCACGGATGCAAACTGAAATCCTGTATATTTTTCTGCCATATTCTTTTTGACATGTCTCAGCAACATTTTGCTCCTGGCTTCAGCAAGTCACGTGGACAAAGTTCACCAGTGGTTTTGACTCCCTGCTTGACACCAAGTACCCACAGTGGTGCTGTTGACTGCAAAGCAAGGTGGGCATTTTCATCTGAGACTCTTTGCCAACATCACTTAAATCTAAACGTGTGTGCTCCATATTACCTTAAACTGTGCGTGCCCTCCTTTGCCAAGCATGTTTATGAATGGCTACTCATCCAGGAATGTATTTAAGCTCCCTGAGTAAAAACCCCATGCTCTCTTCAGAGAGGGTAACAGCGGCTTAATTGATTCCTTACCTGCTGAAGGTATTAACTCTTTCTCATCTCTGTATGTATCACCATCTGCGTGATGTGTCTTTAAGTTCATAGATATAAGAGCCCTTGGAGTTCAATTACAGTGCCTTCTAAGCCATCCAGGTAGCCACTAAAAAGCATGCGACAGCTATGAAGTTCTCTCTGTTTGGTTAGGACTTGTGATCTCAAGAGCAGCCTCACTGAGCTGTGGCTCTTCAGGGCAGACCAGCCCTTAAGGCCAAGGAGAGATTGTCCATGTGGATGTTCCCAAGTTCCTCATCTTCACATCAGCAGTGACCTGGGGCGAGGTGGAGAGACACTGCCCTTCCCCGGGTCCTCTGTCCAGGGCCAGGCACAACTCTACATTGACTTTGCAGGGATTAGCTGGGGACACGTTCTTAAACCCTTTCCGGGCTTTCTGGAGAAGCTGTATGGAAAAAGAGACATTGGTTAAATGTCTTTCTGCTCTGTGAAAACGCAAAGGAGCCAAAGGGGAGAGGTTTCAACAGCAAAGCCCTGAGGCGAGGCTGCCCAAGGGGATCCTCTTGCTCCCAGATCTTATCGAGGAGGGGAGAGGCCATAGTAACTGGTATCTGGAATTAAAATGGTCTGGTTCTCCTCCACAGCACATCCTGTCCTCGTAGGACCCTGCCAGGTTGGGTCATGTTCTGGAAACCCATTGTCCAGTCTCCATAGTGGGTGAACTTGAGACCTATGGCCCTATGCAACCAGCACTGGGTAGCAATGCAGGCTGACAGCTCAAGCCAGACCTAGCTACAGGTAGCAAGGTTTGGCCAAGCCATTGTTAAAAAAAAAAAAAAAAAGTGCATTCCAGGCAAATGGATAGCAAAGACCCCATGTTGTGTTTGACACAAAGACCCCATGTTCCCCAAGACCGAGGCTACAGCCTCTGCAGAGAACAGCATGTTCATTTTCACTGGTGGTCAGAGACTAAAGAGAGGCAAGCACAGAGCCTGTCTCCTTCCTTTGTGACCTCCCCTGGGTAGAGACACCAAACAGGGCCGCTCACTCCAGGGTTGGGTTCTGCCCCGCTGGCCCTGCAGTTTTCCTAGCAGCAGGCTCTGGAAGCAGATGGTCAGAAATGGGTCCCCACAGCCTTCCTCTGCTTTTCACTCTCAATCTCCCTTACACTTGTCCAGCTGAGGCAGAGTGAGTGAAGAGAGTTTCAATGCCAGACATATCAAACAGAGCCAGCAGAGCTGAGGACCAAAAAATAAAAATAAAAGAGGAAACCATGCTGCAACTCTGGAGTTGGCATGTAAACTCCAAACCCATCCTGGGGCCACATGCCTGGCTCAGAGATACAGTAGCTGACCACACTTGTTCTTTTCCCAAGGACAAGGGACCCTGTGAGGCCCAGGATGTCTCCTCCATCCTCAAGTGGGAAGATGATTTGGCCACTCCCTGCGGTATGACTCAGTGTTCCCCATGGTCTGGAGAGTGAAATTCACCGTGAAGATCTGCTGCCTAGCACAGTGGACCACACCTGTAGCCTGTGGGCTACAGTGGAACAATGAGTGTGGGCAGCCCGATACCCAGTAGCTGCTGACGACTGCATTGGTGCCCACTGGCAAGGCGAGGAAACGGAAGTGTATAGGGCTTGGGGAGCCAGTCCTCACCTAATTCTCCGCTCTCAGGGAGCAAGCCAAAGGTCTGTGTGGAGAATGTGTGTGAAGGTTATGCCCCCTAGACACCTCCATCCTCTGCACGTGGGGAGGGAGGATGGTCCTTACAGAGAATAGGAGAAAGAAATGAAGTCAGCCATCTATCTGCCTTTACACTTGAGAACTGCATTTGGCCCACACCTAAAGAAGGTGGCTCCATCTTGCATGCGGTGACCATGGGCTGCATGCCGCCACTGTTGAACAAGGGATCTTCTCACAGATTAGAACCAAGGGTAACACACAGCCATTGAAATAAAGTTTTCAATGACCCGCCAATGTCATCTCGAAATCTTCTAAGAATGTCATGGAGGGAGGATGCGCTCAGCTACCTGGTATCCCTTTCTCTTCACTTTGGCAATGCTGCCAACATGAGACTTCAGAAACACATCCTTTACCAGGAGCAGACCCATCGTGGAATAAACATTACTTTCAGTGGCATGAGCAGTACAGATTAATACCCCTGCTGACACGGGTAGCTCATCCCTCCCTGCCTTGGGGTGCCCAGGAGAACACTGTGGGCACTCTTACCCAGCAGGGGTCCATGTAGCTGATATCTGCAGTCACATGGTGATCAAGACACTAAGGTGGGTGCTGGGCACAAAGTAGTCCCATGGCTACCGGCCTTGTTAAAAGCAATGCTGAGTCGCAGGCCTGAGAATGTCTACTTACCTTGCCTCAGTGTAGCAAGAAAAATCTCAAAAGTGTAGTCAAAATGAAAGTCAAGACACCCCTCCATGGGGCAGGAACAATTCCACCAGTTTCTGGAATCCTGGGACAGGGGGCCAGCACCTTTGGTGCTTGACGGAAGGAGGCCTGTAAAAACAAAGATACAAACATTACCAGATGATCCCAAGGCTGGGTCAAGCAGAGGGAGAAGGAGGTACCAGTGACCTGTGAGGTTCCCGTCTGGACAGCCTCATCCTGCCTCAGGACTGGAGCAGGTTTGCAAGGCAGAATCCCACTGATGCATCCCGGCTCAAGCTGAAACCCAAGAAGAAACCCTCTTCTCCTCCTGGGGGCCATAAGGGCCATAATGCTTGCACGGATACCTGCAACGGATGCCCGCAAGGACCCATGCCTCCCGTTCCCAACTCTCCTCTTCAGGGAAAGTTTGCTCTCACTTGTCTATGGCTATGGTCCCCACCCAAAAAAACGCTCATTTCTTTCCTCTCAGATGCCTGACTGGAGTTTCCTCTGAATAGACTCTCCTTTTTTCCCTTGTGCCCTTTCCCCTCCTGTCTTCTTTTCTTTCTGCCTTCCCCATGTCCTATTTGCCCCTCACCCCCCCACCCCTTCCTTTACAGACAGTCACCATTCTGCTAGACTTACACAATCTCTGCACTGGTCAGTGATAATGTTGGTGAGGAAGAGGGGGCAAGTTGGTGAAGACTCTGAGTCCAGTAGGAAACTCAGTTCTCTCACTGTGGGTATTCCATCCCACAGATCCTGCAGAGGCTGGAGGGATGTAGCTTCATAAGGTGGAAGCCATGTGGACCACGTCCTTCTCCGGGGACAATACTGGCCTCTTGTTGAACTAAAGGAAGGAGGAGCTGTTAGCTCAGACCCAGCAGCTAGAGGAGCGGCAGGGGAGCTTGTGCCTGGCTCCTAGGGTTGTCTGAATGGCAACAGGTGTTTGAGCAGACTCCTGGAATCCTGGTCTGGCTCCTTCCTGTAGCTCTCAGTCCATACCAGGCTGACCCCAGCCCTGTGATTTGATGACCACAGAGCTAGGCTTGTTGTATCCCTTGAAAAAGGACACAAGAAAAGGACTCTGTTAGCGACTTTGACACAGACAGGACTTTAGCCCCGCTGGACCACAGCTCTCTGCCTGGTTCCTCACAACTGAACCTGTGTTGCCTTTCCCCAAACCCATGTCCCTCCTTCTTTCTCCCTCCTTCCTCCTACTACCTCATTCCTCAGTCCCTGGTCACACCCTCTGCTCCTGGCTCAACTTCCCCAGAGTTCACATTAGGGGGATGCAGAGGGAACTCTCCTCAGGTCCCAGACCCTTAGGGCTCATGCCCTATATATGGATGCATCCCGTTGGCAAGTAAATGTCAGTGGTCATGCCTGTGCTGTGTTTCCCTTCCCTCGTTAGCTCTCACCTGGGAAATGTGCTGTTTTCCTCTGAGATAGAGAGGCAACAACATAGAGTGTGAAGCAAGTGAACAATCTGCACTCCACCTCCTTTCAGCCCCTTAGTCTAGTGGTTTGGGAGGCTGTGGAAGGCTGCCTGGCTGTGGCCGGTGCTCAGGGAACCTCCTCCTGTCACTCTCCTCTTTGGTTCTTCTATCTTGGAAAAGGTTCGTTATGATCAGGTGATGTTTCACTGGATCCCAAGTCAAAGCGGATCTACTCTGCAATGATGCAGCTGCTCACATCATCCACGGTGGCATGTTGTGTGGTTGGATTGGAAGGAAGGGCAGCACAGCAGGCTAGGTAATCTGGTACTTGAGCAGCCCTTGCTCCTTCTTTTCTCATCCACCTCCTGCAGTTGGTCCTTCCCAGATGAGATGAAAGTGGGAAAGAGGCAAGTGGTAGGAGGACATGTAGGGCTCATGTTTGAATGGCGCTTCGCAAACTTTCCTGTTGGATGAAAAATGCGCCCATGGCTTAGTCAGTATGTCAGTATAGTATTGGTTCCCGTGACCTCATTAGGATTTCTCTCTCCTATGAACTCCATGACTTCTTGACTTGTAGCTCATGGTGCTCATGGCTTCTGCAATTTTGGTAATTGGAATTATTGGAGTGATTACTGTGAAGACTGGTGGCAAAGCTTTGTCACAGAGACGTAGCCATGGGTACCCCATGAGTTGGCATATGGTTACCCTGTACTCAGGACTACAACAGACAGTAGGATATAAGGGTTTCCCAGTTCTCACAGGCTCTGTGTCCTTGGGGGTCTGTGATCAACTGGTGCAGATCTGAAGGGCTCAGTGTCTTGTATAGTGTGAACCCAGCAGCCATAGTGTAAATCAAGATGCCGGGGCTCCACGTGCCCATGGGCTGTCCTATGGTAGCCTGAGCCCTCCAATAGCTCTGATGCTAAGTAAGAACGTGTGCAGGAGACTTCCTCTAGCTCTGGCCATTCCCAAGCCACAACGTTCCACCATTTGAACACTGACTTCATCCTCCATCTACCAGCTCCAGCAAAGAGCTCACCTTTCTGGGATGTCTGCTGTGGGCCTCAGGCATCCTATCAGTATTCAAGGAGTCTCTGGCCCCAGGGAGTCACCTGACGGGCCTTCCTCCCAGCAAACAAGCACATCAATTGACCTACCATCACTCACAAAGGCCCAAACGCAGCTTCTTGGCAGAGAAGGTTCAGTTGGGCTCACAGTTTTGGAAGCTTCTGGTCACACTCCACTCTTTCCATTGCTTGAGGCCTGAAGTGACACATTATGGCCAAAGTATACAGTAGAACAAATCCACTCACTTTGCAACCAGGCAGCAAAAGGAAGGAGGTAGGTAGATAGATAGACAGACAGACAGACAGACAAACAGACAAACAGATAGGGAGAGAGATAGAATGAATGAGACAGGAGTGAAACATTGGGATTCTATAGCTCTCATCCAGAGATTCCCTTCAGTGACTCAAAAAGCTCTCACTGAACCCAACTCCCAAAAGCTCTCCCACCTCAAGTTACAGACCCAACTTTCCATGCTTGGGCTGGTTGGGACTTCCTACAATCAAGCATTAGCAGTGACTCCTGGGAGGATGGCTGAGATGCCCAACCTTGCTTTTTCCCTCCTGCCCCGAGCTGTGTGTGAGCTGTTAGAACACACTTGGAAGGCAGCCTGACAGCAGAGGTGACAGGGTTGGAGAAGAGCTGCCAAGGGCACAGAGTACACTGGCACTATCTCTGAGATGCAGGCAGGCTATTGGCCCTGCTCCTCTCCTAATTCTTTATTCACAGAATTCCACCCAGCAACTTTTGTAAAAGCCTGAACTCATCCCTCCAGGTCTTTGCCTTTTGTGTGACAAACTATTTAATTTCCATTTCTTCTTCCCTTTAGTGTGTGTGACTTTCCCCAAATATGAAACCTGAGGTCAATTCTGCTATAGACCAATGGAAAATCAGTTCCATGTGTACACTGCCCATGATTGAAGGAGCCACAATCAAAGATTAGAGACTAAAATGACCATCATCTGTGAAGCAGGTCAGCTGAGGATTCTCCTGGCTCACACATAGTGCTGACTTCTACTTGATATGCCTTTCCACTGGGGAGCATGAGCTGTTGAGTCAGAGGACAGAAGTCTGTGTGTGGTTCCTGACGCCTGGGAGTGGAGAAAATGCCTGTTTCTTAAACTCTCTATTCCCAGGACACACATTGCTTCAGGCTCCACTGAGTTCGATAGGATAGCTGGCGCCGAAGTATTGGGCCACTCCACTGGGCTAGGAAGCATGAATTAAGGAAATAGCACACTTCCATTGGCCTAGGAACAATCCCAGGGACCCACCCCAGTTCCGTTTCATCCCCTGCATGGACTAGAGATACTTTACAGCACTCTCAGCTCCTCTAAAGACAAGTATAAGAGACAGGCAAGGAGTCAAAACATTGCACAATGGGGTTGGAATATCCATATATACATGCAGCTGGGTTTAATTACTTTCATGATAAAGAGACTGATTGGGTGAGCCCACTTGAGAAGTGACCTGGTATGGTAAGAACATGAAGTTCAAAGGAAACCCAGCAAGTGGGCTGCAGAAGAGCTGGGCCCCTATTCTAGTCCAGCCTGGTTCCTCTGATCCCAGGCTAGCCAAGGGCAATCACCTAGCCCTCAGTCTTCCCAGTATTTGGTCGTCCTGGCCTTGCAGCCCCCACCGAGATTATCAGCTCCCCTAAAGTGAGCTCTCAGTTGCTCAAGGCTTTGACACTCAAATTCTAAGTCGTCCCTTCATTCCCCAGCGACAGAGGTCATGCCCACAAGTGGTGCTCATCAGACACTCTCAGAGCACACTAAGTGGTCATATCTTGTCCCCAGTGTCCTTGATCTTCTATAGAAAGGACAAGACAGGAAGTGGAGGCCCCACTCTCACAGTTTTGTGGATAGAAACTGCTCCTTTGCATTAGAAGGTGACTTGCACGGTGGGACCTCTCCCTGGCCAGGCTTCCCACTGGTGTACATATCACCCTTTAAAAGCCCTTGCCTCCTGTCCCTTGTCTCTAATTGTTTGCTATCTTGAGCATCTGCCAACTCCAAGAAAACATGACTTTTCACCAGGCAGGATCCCACATGAACCCACTTTTTATCAGCAAGTGATGGAGAAGTTGTTGAGTTGTCCCACCTGGATTCTGACCAGTGTAAAGCATGCTATGGGAGAATGAAGGCCTTGCTGCCCAGTGGGATAATGTGTTCAGAGGGGCAACCCAGGCCACAGTGAGTTGAGGCTCTGGAGTTCTCGATCATCTCTATCACGGGGAAGACACATTTACCCAGGGTTCAGATTTGTGGGTACCAGAAAGCTGCCCATAAACTATGTGCTAATATAACTTTGATTGGAGTTTGGAAAACTGCATTGCTAAGCTCCCTCTCTCAGCTACCCTGTGTGAGTACAAGCATGGGACATTTCTTCTTGCCACAACAAAGCCCTGATGAGACAAGTCTTTTTCTGGCTCACAGTCTGAAGGGACACAGGCCTTTGCTGTGGGGAAGTCACAGCAGAAGGCAGGGAAGGCGTGGGTAATCAGAGCAGGAAGCCAGCTGGTCACAAGTAGAGAGCAGAGCCTGGACAGGAAGTGGTGTTGAGTTATAAACCTCAAAAGCCCACCTCTGCTGACTCATTTTCTCTAGCCAGGATCCATTTCCTAAAGATTCCACAACATTTCCAAATAACGTCCTCTCACGAGGAACAAATGTTCAGACATGTGAGCCTGAGAGACAGTTCATGTTCAAACCACAGCAGCATCCCTCTCCCCAGCTCTGCTCCTCCATTTTAGAGGCAGTGCATTTCTCTTCACTTAGGTGTTCAAGGCTCCCCTGCAGCACAGTTGGGCCATTAGAGCAGAAAACCAAAGAGTAGATTTCAAGTTAAAACAGTCCATGTTTAACATGGTAGCACACTGTAACATTCGCCAAGTAGAGCTGAGGAGCCTCCAGGGAGGGAACGCCCTTACCCCAGGGCCTCTCTCTGGAACCAAGTTCTGTGGAGAACACACTGTGAAGGCAAGTTACATCTTCCTCCTGGCTTCTCACATTTCCACCCAACAGCCTTTCCCTAAGAATGATTCATCCTGTACTTCATCAAAAACAAAACAAAATAAACCAGACACTAGAGAGAGCACAAAAGGGGCTCTGTTGACCCACTGTTACAAAAGGGGGCCACCTAGACCTTCACCTGCACACAGTAGGGGATGGGGAGGAGAAGGGTGGCGCAGGGTACATGCTAGGAACCTATGATATGCAACAGAAATAGGAAATAGGATTCTCTCCCTAGGTTTACAGGATCAGCAGAAGAGAGCTCCCCTCAGGAACCAGCATCGCAAGCATTGCCTCCTACCTGCTGCTGTTTATCTGCAGCCAGAAAGCAAGCTGCCAGCTCAGACCAGCAGGTTGCATGAGGACCAGTCAATTTCTACTCTGGCACTAAGGCAGAAAGGGGAGGAGGAGGAAGAGCAAGTGCCTTTAAGGCAGCATGAGCCTGTCATGTGTGGTCAATGGCCCATGCTGTTAGCAACAGGAGAGACATTTTGTTCCAGCCTGTGCTCAGAATGGCTCAACCCATTCTCATCAGAGGATAATTCTGTCAGAGCACAAACCCTTGGGCTCTGTTGGTACCACTTCACTGGGAGTGGGCCCATCCTCCTCACAAATGGGTTTACTGCGCTCTTCAAAGCCTGAGAGGAAAAGGAATGTTCTACCTTGGGATCCAGCTTCCTTCCCTCTCCTTCCATCTCCTTCCCTCTCCTTTCCTTTCCTTTTTTCCTTTCCTTTTTTCCTTTCCTTTTTTCCTTTCCTTTCCTTTTTTCCTTTTTTCCTTTTTTTCCTTTTTTCCTTTTTCCTTTTTCCTTTTTCCTTTTTCCTTTCCTTTTCTCT
>JADRCC010438831.1:14597-27021 GCA_019843855.1 Hylomyscus alleni
ATGATTACATGAATGTGTGCCCTTGTATGTGCATGCACATGCTTACAAGCATTGTGTGTGCTTGGTCATGTGTGTGAGTGCAAGTGTGCAAGTGCCACAAGTTGTATGTATACCAGAGAACAACCTCCACTGTTAGTCCTCATCTTCCCCCTTGCCTGAGGCAGGGTCTCTTGGTATTCACCACCATGGTAGCTGGCCTGAGAGCTTCCAGGGATTCTCCTGTCTCTCCTAGTGCATCATAGATGCACTGCTACCACTTCAAGGTTTTACATGGGTTTTAAGGGTTCAAACTTAGGTTCTTACACTCCAGCTATGTCCCCAGATTAAAGCCTTAATAGTACCTGTGTGCGCGCGCCTTGACTTGACCTAGAGCACTTCCTCCTTGTGACCTTGATGTCTTCCTCTTTCACCAAAGCACCTGATGGCTCTTCCCTGTGACTGCCTCTGGTCTCCTATTTCCTTTGCTCCCTTGCCTCTTGCCATCTGGATTGGAGTCTTCCCAAAGATGCTCCAGGGTCTTCCAGATGGGCAGACTCCCAAATCCTTCATGTCCCCTGACTCTTTCTGATGTCATTCTTGCTCTTTGCTGTCCTCTGTCTGAGAGCAAGTTCTCTCTCCTCCCATCTCCTGGCTCCCTGCCTAAATGAGGAGTCATCACTCGCCTAATTCCTTGAAAACTACAGTATCAACCTCAGAGTCTGTCTCCCCCATGCAGGGTAAACTTGGTGTATGTCTTTCTCTAAAGACCATTCTCTCTCCATGCAGCTGCTTGCTGCCACAAGAGCACCTTGGGATTCCTCAGACCATTCCATGATCCACCTGCTCATACCCTCTCCATCTTACTACATCCTTCACATCTGCATGTTGAGCTAGCCTAAGTGGCTTTGCACAGATATGGGAATGTTCAGTTTGCATTATGGGGGAAGGGCTAGATATGTGTGTGTGTGTGTGTGTGTGTGTGTGTGCTCACACATGCATACTCAGGCACGTATGTGCATATCCTCACACAATATACATATATATGTACACACACAAGAATGAATATATGGGAAATGACACCGAGAAACCGAGAAACAGGAATGGGAAACAGCTTGGTGAGGTCACTTCCCTTCCTTTAGTCCTGCCTTTCCCAGGGTGAGCAAGCTTTGATTCTTCCTCCAAGCCTCTAAACTCAGACTGATATAAAAATCAAAAATGTCCTAAACAGCATAGAAGAAAGTCCCAGCACTGAACAAACACACCCCCACAGGCATACTCAAGAGAAAAGCAAGCAGCACACTGCAGAACTGGGTTTATCCTTCTGATGGCCTTGAGTGACCAGTGGGTATTCACTCTCACAGTCTACCTGCAATGCCTGCTGGGAAGAAGAAAAGTGAGGCACAAGGGAACTTGTAAGAAAAGTAAGTGTCATCTCAATGGAACCTATTTACCCTTACCTTTCCATCCCTCCCCTGGATAACTGCCATGTTATAAGAGGCTCCTGGCTAGGGGTGAAGCAAGGAGGAGAGTCAGGTCCACAATGGTGAAAAGACCATCTCTATTTGACTTATGTCCTGTGAGTATATCAAGTCCCCTCAGGAAAGAGTCCCCACAGGGCATCCTCCTGCTGACCCCAGCACCCTACAGACTTGATTCCACTATGCTAGACACAGACTCTTTACCCATCTATGACCCTGCTCAGCAGAATGTTAAGAATATAGGTTTTCAGCCAGGCGGTAGTGGCGCACGCCTTTAATCCCAGCACTTGGGAGGCAGAGACAGGTGGATTTCTGAGTTCGAGGCCAGCCTGGTCTACAGAGTGAGTTCTAGGACAGCCAGGGCTACACAGAGAAACCCTGTCTCGGAAAAAAAAAAAGAATATAGGTTTTTTTCTTTCCATACGCTCAGAGTGCTTGGTTCCCAGGGAAACCCAACAAGTCAGTCATTATACAAGGTGATAACTGTACAAATAAATCAGTCTTCAGGAAAGAACCTCAACAGGGTTGGGAAGATGTTCAGTGGGTTAGGTCCTTACAGTACAAATATGAGCATATGAGCTTGGATCCCCAGCATCAACATACAGAGCCATACCTGGTTGGTACATGCTTATAACCCCAATGCTAGGGAAGGGGACAGAGATAAGTGATCCTTGGGGCTCACTGCTCAGTCCAGTCTACCAGAAATCAGCATTCGGGGTTCAGCAAGAGATTCTGTCTCAATAAATAATATGGATGGTCACTGAGGAATGACACCTGACATTAACCTCTGGCCTTCACCTATGCACCTACCTCAACATGTATCTGTACTCATGTATTCATATATAGTACATAAAGATACAGACTTAGAAATGAAAAACAAAATTTAAAAACTAATGAGCTTTTAAAAGTGAACTATGCCGCTGTAGAAGTTCCTAGACTTCTCCTCCAGGAAAAACAACTGGAAAGACGCTGAGCTGGCCCCGCTCTGAGAGCTACAGATGGCTGCGTTCCAGACCACGAAGCGGAGAGCTGCTCTGTCCTTCCTGGAACACTTCAGATAACACAGAACTCAGCTAAAGGTCTGAGCCTCATCTGCAGGAAAACAAATTCATTGTTTCCTCAAGGACTGCTGTGCTTCGCTTTCTGATGGGATTGCGTCCCCACAACTAGAGAGCATCGCTGCAGCAGGCACAGAGCTGTAGAGCGTCAGTTGCCCCTCCCCCAGGGGCGGTGCTTACCGAACCAACAAGAAGCTACAGCCTACTGCCTCTGGCCAGCATCACACGCACAAAAATGGTTATATAGAATATCACTATCTATGAAAATACAAAAATTTAAAACCTGGGGTGTGGTTTCTTCTGATTGCCTATAGTTTGTTTGTTTGTTTTAATGCCATCATGAAATCAAATGAAAAAAAAAAAGATACCTTTTGAAAACCACCCTATGCCAGGAACCACATGCATTAACTGGTTGGTCCCGTGGCAGCATTGGGCTGTAGAGTATGGAATTAGGCAAGGGCAAAGGGCAAATATTCTGTAACTGAAAAGACAGAACCAAGAACACGTGTGAGATCAGACAGTGTAAACACTTCAAGTGAGACAATGAGGAGAGAGAGATTTAGCTAAAAAAAAAAAAAATTATTAGGATTGACCAAAAGGCTGAGACAAAATAAGATATAAGGAGGGTGTCTTGATTCCTGTGTGCAGAACTAGACACACATGTTACCACCCACTGCAGAGACAGATCATGATTTGGCTTCTAGAAAGCAGAGGGCCCTTCAAGATAACTACGATATGACTCTAAGCCAGCCAGCCATGAGCTATACAAATTTCCAGCTCTGAAGATTATGTCAATATGATGACAAAAATATGTGTATATTTTGCAAATTGGTGATGGATGGAGCCGAAAGAACATTAATTGTACCTACCCAGAACCAAAACTTCAACCTAAATTGAGATCAACATTGAAAGGATTCACTATCTCACAGAACAAGAAGCCACTAAAGGGTGACTCATCTCACCAGGACACAGACAACCCATGCTTCTTGGGAATGACCCCAACATCTTGACTAAATCTGTAGGATGCTAAGGTAGTGGTGGTCCTACAGTTGTCAGGGAGCCCTGTCTCAGGTAAATAAAAGGGCAGATGTCCCTAAGGTCTCTCCTAACAAGAATGAGGAACAAAGCTCAGAAAAGCCACTCAGCAAAGGAAGCTGGATCCCATTCAGGGATGTTCCCATCTGACTGACTGGCTGGTATCTACTAGGCCTGGATCCCAAGTCACGTGAGAGGATGGACCAATCTGGAACTTTGACAAGGAAGAGACTGTAGGAGGAAATTGAGGCGTTCCAGGTGAAAATTCAGAGGTAAGAAAAGAGAAGGAAGGCCCCTGGCGGTTTTACAGGGTAAACCTGCCCAGAGACTGAGGTGCTGCCAAAGCATAGGAGGAAACCCAGGACTGAGGGCCAATCAGACTTCACCTGCTTTTCTCATTTGTCCAGAACTCCACAGATCATTCACGTAGCCCGCAGAGGCTGTTAGTCACCTGAACCACGGGTGGTTTGGGTGGCACAGTGCCAGCAGAAGCTAGATTACATCGATGGCAAAGTGACAGGGAAAAGAAAACTGGAGACAAGTGTAGGCAGCCCCTTCGGGGGAAAGCCCAGCCCTGCAGAGTGAAGGGCAGGAATTGCAGCTTGATGTTTCTGCTAGGTTTTAATTTATGGAAGAGGATTACTGCATTTCACAAATCATTGCAGGGCCCCAGCACAGAGACGGAGAGAACTAACAGGGGAGGAAAACAGAGTCCTGCAAAAATAAGAAAAAGGCTGCAGTGATTTTGGAGAGAGTGGCAGGAGTGGGCATTAGGTAAACGGAAGCAGCTCTCCCTTCACCAGGCAGGCCAGGCAGGCCTTGCTATGATGGCTAAGAAAGCATCATGGTCAACAAACCTGACAGGAAGGATGCAGAGTCTCCTAAGAGACAAGCCTCTGCACATGCCTATGAGGGAGCAAAAAGACCGAGATGGAAGATTTGTCCCAAATGAGGTTAGTGCCATTCCTCCATGACTGGGGTCACAGACTGCGTGAAAAGGACCAGAATTCATTACTCATCCATCCATTCATTCATTCTCTCTCCCCTCCTCCTTCTTCCTCCCCGCTCTCCTCCTCTTCCCCCTCCCCCTCCAGCTCCTGTCACCATGCTTCCACAACATAATGGACTGTGTCCTCAGACTGTGAGCAATAATCCTTTCCTTCCTCAAACTGTTTTTTTTTGGGGGGGAGGGGATTTTGCCACAGTAAGAGAAGAGTAATCCCAACAACAGGTGTGTGGAAGTGACAAGTCTTAGGGGATGAGAGATGCCCATGTGGTAGCTTCTGTTTTCAGCACAAAGGCTGTTGTGCACCCTGTCTCAGAGAACCCAGGGCAATCAGTTGAAACTTAAAACTCCCAGGTTACTTGAGGGAGTTCTCAACAACCATTGTCCCTACTTCCTGAGCCACCCGAGGAAGAAGAATACAGAATCCACATTGGGGAGAAAGCAGAAAGATCATATTTATTACTGGCCTGAGTTAGAGAATATGGTGTACCTCTGCAGGGAGGGCTCACTGACATTCATCCAAGAATGGCTGGACCAGAGGTAGCACAGTTCTGTGCCCACAGAGCCCACCAGGAGAGAATGGTACAATAAGCTTTCAGACCTCAGGACAGACAGAACGTCCCCCAGAAATGACACAAGCAGGGAAATCTCTATACACACACACACACACACACACACACACACACACACACACACACACCTCTTAAATAATCCCAAGGTAGACCAGTTAAATTAATTCCAAGACTACAACATGACCAAGATTGAGTCTGCCCTTCTTCTATCATGCCACCCTTTGTCCTTCAGTTCCACACTCCAGGTCTTCACTAAGTCCATAAGGAGAAGGCAAATTTCTGTGGCCCATGCAAAACACCAGAGGGGGGTGCGGCTCCCAGGGAAAGAAGCTTCATCTTCTGGCAGCTTCAAATTTCTGAAGCCCACGCAGGCACCTAAGAGGGTTCAAAGACCTCTTAAGGCTACAAATTCCCTTAGAGAGAAGTGGATACCACAAGTGACCCCCTCACCTGGAATATTGGCCACCCCTACTCTTTCCTGTGCCACACTGAAGCAAACGAAGTTTCAGAAGCAATCAGAAGTGGGGAATTACACCCACCATGGTCCTATGCCACCAATGGGAGCATCCTCAGAAGTCCCAGAGAAAGGAGGAACAGATGGATGGTATGGTATAGTGTAACCAACTCTATGCCTCTGAGCTAACTCCTATGGTCCTACAGGTTCTCTGTTCCAGAAAGTAGGACTCGTGGTCTCAGGTGGCTGGACTCAGGAAAATATCCCATCTAGCCTTGACATAAAAGCAGTTACTATGTCCCCCAGCCAATTGGCATCATTGTGAATGGTGCAGGTATTGCCAACATATACTTAAGTTTATATGCTAGCTTTGTGGCACTGGACAGAGGCAAGGCTAAGACGGAGGTGGCCCAGCCTTTCCTTCGCCACCCCACTCTGTGTCATTTTTGGTGGCACTAGACACCTGGTGGTGATAAATCAATGGTTCTTTTAGGCTCCAACCTTGAAGCCTTTGCTTATGATTAAAGCAGGGGCAAGATGGTTGACCTCCCAAGTATAACAAATGACCTGACAGCCCCAAAGGCCATAGAGGACAACAAATCCTGTCCCTCAACCCCAGGACAATCTTTAAGCAAGAACAAGACTGCAGCCCTGCCTGCCACTGCAAGCAAGACACAGGAGCCAGCCCTGTCCCTTTGAGTCAGTAAGGGTACTGAATGCTCTGGATGGTTGAGTCCCTGCAGTGTCTCTTTATTGATTGGGTTTGACCTTGTTTTGAAACATGGTGTAGCCCAGGCTGATCTTGAACTCCCCATAATAGCTAAGGATGACCTTGAACTCCTGACCTTCTTGCCTTTACTTTCCAAGTGCTGGGATTTTACTAGCATGAGTATTCTCCAGCAAATATACCTACAACCCAGCCCACATCTATAATTTGAGGGTCACTGCTGGTCCCTCTGGTGTGCAGGCCACTTCCACCTGCACCTCTCTAGATATGCCTGCATTATTCAGATGGTCTCCCATCTTGGAATCTCCATGAGAAAAGAAAGTTTCCTCCCTGAGAAGTACCACAAAGGAGTAACTGGGATCATAGGCTCCACCACACAGCAGTCAGTGTCGCAGCTGCATAGGGCTTGCCCATTTCTCTCTGATCCTGACTCTCCAACATTCCAGTGCAACCAAATGGCAGTGCCACCCATTCCCTGGTCATGCCCCTCACCAAACCACTTTTGTTTTGTGTCACTCGTCAGTGTCAGCTCTACTTCCCAAAGAGTGCTCAGTGGAGAAGTTGGTTATCCTGAAACCCAACACTTCCACAGAAAGCCTCCATTGTCTCTGCCCTTGGTAGGAGGTCCGAAGATGTCATAATAGAGCACACCATCACAGGGATCTGGAGAGCCAGTCCAGGAAGACTGGTGGAGATAAGAAGATTGAACAGAGGTGGGCTGAGCAAAGAAGCTGTGGCATTCTCCTAGGAGTGGCCAGGCTGTCGACTATCCTAAGACCTCGAGTTATAACGGCTGCTCTTGAGTAAGCATCTGCATGGAGAGTGGCAGAGAGAAGTTAGAGTCTCTCACCCATTCGCCCTTGCATGGGACAGCAGAGCTGTTCCCCACCACAGGAACAAGGAGAGTGAGGTGTTAATGTGGGAAGCATCGTGTCACAAAAGCTCTTTCAAAGGGACAGTGATGGATGGAGTTCTCCAGGAGCCAGAGAATTCTTTGCAGCATTGATAGCATACACAGAAAACCTCCAAGGCAGGCTCGCCACACAAAAGTCAACACACTCCCCTGCCAGGAAGCCCAGTGCAGTGTATATGCATTCCCCAGCTTGTGCTTCTGCTATGAAATTATGCTTCTAATTTTAGCTTAAGTACAACCACACAGTGAAATCAAAGATCTTTAAGTAGCTTATGTTAAAACACATGGGCCCGATGCCCAGCCCTTCCCTACATCATAGAGGAAGTCATTGTCTACTTTAAAACATTTCTTTCTGGCACTTATTTCTGTTCATCTACGTACTCTACTACTCTCAACATTTCCTGATTAGGGATATTTTAGTGTAGTTTCTGCTATGGTAGGCAAGTTATTTCTCTTACATCCCCCAAGCTCCCAGCCACCTCTTTCTGCAGAGTCCAAATTGGTACCATGAGGCTCAGATTGCTCATGCTGAGTCCCAAGTCCTGCTACCACAGCATGCTCACCTTCTCACACAACATCTACGTTTGTTTGTTTTTCCAGGAGTTTAGCATTGCCATATATATATATTGGTTTTCAAGACACGGTTTCTCTGTGTAGCCCTGACTGTCCTGGAACTCATTCTGTAGACCAGGCTGGCCTCAGAAATCCGACTGCCTCTGCCTCCCAAGTGCTGGGATTAAAGGCGTGTGCCACCACCGCCCGGCAACCTTATATTTTTATTTGTTCAGTTTTCCATGCACTCCCTACAAACATTTAAAAATGTTAAGATGGCTGCTACATGCCTCAAAAAATGTTTCCAAGTATTCAAATATCTTTATGCTTCTACTGGACATCTGTGATCCTTCCCAGTCTCGCTTGTGTTTGAGACTCTACTTCAAAAATTTCATTTTGCTTAGTTTCTTTTCTTATTTTATTTACAGTGTATTACACATTCATTTAAAAGGTAGAGTTCAGGGCAAAGAAAAGAAATATATACATAGTTTGTTTGATAGACAAATGATAAATAGATGGTAGGTAAATTGATAGATGACTTATAGAGTGTAGATAATAGATTATGGATCAGAGAAAATCAATAGCTAAATAGATGGTAGATGATTGATAATAGGTGGTAAATAGTAGATATGGCTTTCATGCTTAAAAACATATATTCTCTTTCCCCCTTGACAAATATCTAGCACTTCTCCTTCACCCTCATACTGTTCTTTCCCTGTGTGTACACTGTCGTCTGACTTCTAAAATCATGCTTTCTAGGTCTCTGGCCCCTGCTCAGTTCTCTTCTACTACTTACCTGCTTTGCTTTCTGATTTTGTCCTTCTGAGGCTTAGTCTTCCAAGAGATGCTGCACAGCATACAGTGGTCCTCAACTCTTCATCCCCGCTTCAAAGAGAGGCATTAAACAGTTTGAAACCTGAGCAGGACTTTCTGGGCTACAGAGAGAGACCCAGACTCTGGTGAGGAGGTCTCTTAGGGCAGCCCTTGGTAGCTCCATCCTCGGGAACTGTTGACTCCCAGTACAGTCTCAGGTGAGGGCAGGGTGGCCTGGCTACTGTCTAGATGAAGTGAAAGCCATCCCCTTTTGCTTGGCCTTCACAGGCTGTCATCCTGAAGGCTTTCTTTGTCCTCTCTGAGATCCACTGTTCCCAACCTAAGGGGAATTTGCTGTCCCACCTACAAGTAAGTGTTCCCACCGACATATAGGCTGACTATCCCATCCACCCCGAATTTCAATGTTAAGATCCTAACCAGCATGTCAGAAGGTGACTATAGTCAGAGACAGGGCCACTGCAAGTTAGTGAAGAAAGGGTTACCTGGCTGAGTCCAAACTCAATGTGATTCCTGTCCTTACAGACGTGGAGGCTTGAACATATGCACACCCAAGTTGAGAAGACACTGTAGAGAGATCAGAGAGAGACACATTACCACAAGCACAGTAGGTGATGCCACCTAGTCCTTCAGGAGTTATTCCTGATCTTGGACTTCTGGCTTCTGAAAGTTGCTGATCCTGAATCCCTACAGTACTGGCTGCCCAGTGTGGTACTTCATGCTAGGCCATCTCAGGTTGACATGTTGCAGGAGCAAGAACTGCCAGGCCACAGGTATAAAGCCCCGGTGATGGATAGCCACCTCCTAAGGGGACAGCAGGACCTCTGTTAATGTGTGCATGGGTGCCTCACAAAATATGTTAAGATGCTCTCCCCTTAGTGTCTGCTCTCTCTGGTTCATAGACCTCACACCACTGTCCTGTCACTTTAGTGGGACTACTTTGGATTCTGGAGGTTTCATCCACAGTCACTTGGTCCTGGGGCTTGGGGTGTCCAATGGCACAGTGCATCATGGGGGAAGTCTACCTCATGATGTCTCATAAGCTGGAGGGGCCAGAGACCCACTATCCCCTCAAAAAGCACATGACCAGGTGACAAGCTTCCTTCTAATAGGACCTATCACCTAAAGGTACCAACACTATCCTGGTATAGCAATGGGCTGGGACCAACCCCTTTTAAACACATGGGATTCAGGGGCCATGTAAACTATAAGGAACTTGGAGAAGGGGGGATGCACTTGACTATAGTTTATCTGTCTCTCTCTAACTGGGAGTTCCCTTGGGTCTGTGCAACCCAAAAGCTCCCATTTTTTGCTTACAAGCCTCCTCTGAGACTATAGCTATTCCCCAGACCATCAAAGGTAAAAAGGCAGCTGGGGATAAATTTTATGATAACCAAACATGTGATGTGATGTGAGCAACATTTCTTAATGACTCGGATGGATGGCACAGCATACCACCCCGAGAGCTCCTCAATTCCCCACCCAGGAAGTAGAATTTGTCTCTGCCCTTCAGGGTGGGCATGAGTTACTGCTCCCTTCTGACCAATTTGTGGAACAGGAAAAATACTCACCTGCCAGCAGAGACACTGGACTGAGAGATGGAGTCAAAGCCCACCAGAATGTCAGTTGGATGTTCCATGTGCTCTGGGTGTGAAATAGGGGGAGGGTTCGTGTCTGCGTTCCTCTCCCCAAACCCGACACCACAACTCAATCTGAGAAACTGCCAAGCATGCTCAGCTGGGATGGAATTTCACAGGACCCCCAGTCAGAACTTCCTCTACAGAGCTAAGGGGACAGAGGGGAAGATAGGAGCCGGATCTACTGCAGGCTGCAGGAGACCATGGGACTGCAGTGATCTACCACAGTACGGAAGCCTGAAAGGGAAGAAGAGAGAAACTTAGCAAAGCCTGCAATTCAGTCTGGCTTTGCTGTGTTTTCCACAGGACTTCCCAATGAGAAGACACTCAGAGTTTTGTTGGGTTTTGTTTTAGGGGTGGGGGGGGGGGGGACAGACAGACAGACAGACAGACATGCTGGCCAGTATGTCCCAGGGATCGTCCTCCTCAGTGTTGGAGTGACACTGTACAAGTTTCTTGTGTGGCACGAGAGACCTAAATCAGACTCTCAACCTTTCCAGGCAAACACTTGACTGAGTTACTCGTGTAGCCTCTTTTCTGATGTTTATATTAGCACATATTAATTATGTGTACTAATGGGTTTTGTTATGAGGTTTTCATACACATATTTTTATCATATTTACCCCCATCACCTCCGCGTCCCCTCTCCCACTGATCCCCTTTCCCCCAAACAGTGCCCCTTTCTACTTCCATGAATATTTGTTTGTTTTTGGTGAACCAAAGAGTTTTGTTAGGGGTACTTACAGGAACATGGGGGAGGAATCACTCACAAGAGCAAGGGCAGTTAACTTAGGGGCTACAGCACTGAAGAAAATGTCTCTCTCTCTCTCCCAGTGTACAGTAACTGCCGTTAGATCGTTAGAGAGGGGTTAGGCCTTGGGTGCCCTTCCCCCGCTCCAGGACGGAATGTCGGAGGGCCCAATCTTGTGCAGGTCTTGTACAAGGCACAGCTCCTGAGAAAACTAATCACTCAGTTTCTTGACTGGGGCTGTGAGGTGGCTTGATGCTGAAGAAATTTGGGTGAGGTCTCCGTGCACACACACACACACACACACACACACACACACACACACACACTACCACCACCACCTGTAAGCTCTATCCTTCAACATTTCCACAGGTTAGAAAGTACTTCATCATTCAATGGGAGAAATGACTCCGAGACTCTGGCCCTCCTTCCCCTTCCAGACAGTTGAGCTGGCCCTCCTTTATGACCCAGCTTCACATTCTGCCTTCCTTCTTCCTCCTCCTTCCTCCTTCACACTCCACCTGCCTCGGGGATTCTTCGCCCCTGCTATGAGCTGTATGGGCACATGTCTGTTTATGGTTACAGAATTTCTGGTGCCCCACCCCAAATCCTTTTGTGATCATCTTGACAGGGGAAGATACACATGATAGGCAAGACCTTCAAGGTCCTCCACCCTGCCTCCTTCTGCCTCTGCATCCTGGCCTCCGCCTCTCTCCTGGAAGCCTCTCTGGCATCAGCTGTCAGTTTCGCTCTTCCTGGGCTCTGTGCCCTGCCTGTCAACTTCATGGCATTGACTGACATGCCCAGACCACTAAGCTTCATGAGAACAGGGTCCCCTCTGCCCTCACGGAACCCCCTCACTCCACATGGATGCTGGGAGACATGTTGGGTGAAAGTGTCGGTGGCTGGTGCTGTCATCCCTTAGGTCTCTGGACACAGCTCAGTCTGGATTTTCTCAGGAACCCCTCCCGGGCTCAAGTCTGTAGTCAAGGAAACAAGGACAAAGCAGAGGGATCTGAATGTAGACTGCACGTGTGCACATGGGGTGTGTGAGTGTAGCGTGTGATGTGTATGATGAGTGCTGGGTGTGTGTGGAAATGGTCTGCGCTATGTGTGTTTTGCACATTTCGTTTATAGTGTGTGAATGTGTGTGGTGTGTGAAAAACGATGTATTTATGATGGTGTGTATTGTTTGAGCCACGCTGAGCTGCTTATTGTGTGTCACGCATGTGGCATGTGTGGGGATGCATTGCTGAGTACAATATGTGGATGACGTAGTGTGCATTTGGGCTATCTTTGCTGCGTGTAATCTGTGTGATAAGGAAGCACAGACATGTGCCCCTGGTCTTTGGTATATGTGGCTACAACTCTGTGGACACACTTAAGTACAGACAACACCACACACACACACACACACACACACACACACACACA
>JADRCC010438861.1:2552-15678 GCA_019843855.1 Hylomyscus alleni
CTCCAGGATGGGGTCTAGGGTGCCTGGAGCGGATCCTGTCTACCGGGACGTGCGGCCAGGTTCGCTATCCGGGGGGCGGAGCTTGACTGGGATCTCGCGGCGTAGCCTAGCTAATTGGTCGGGGGCGGAGCTTGACTGGGTGGTCGATAGGTCGGGGGTGGGGTCTGGCTTGCAGACGGGCAGGAGGCGGGGTCTGCCGGTTGGCCAGCCGCGGGATGGGCTGGTTCGGCCGGCCATGGGCGTGGCCTGGCCGGCCGGGGGCGGGGCCTGAGCCGCGGCCGCAATCCGGGCCTCCGGGACTCTCGCTGCCAGCGCTGACCGGTGGCCTAGGTCACTCCCCTCCGCCGTGGCCGAGAGCCGTGACAGCCGCGGCCCTGAGCCGAGGGGCAGCGCAGCTTCTGGAGTTGGGCCTGCCGCGCGGCACGATGCTGGGGTCTGTGCGTGCGGTGTGAGGCGGCGGCTCTGGGCGGCGGGCCGGGCTGGGGCCGCTCATGGTGCCTCCACGACTCCATCGAGGGGCAGGAAGGCCAGGTAGGCGGTGGGCCGGCGTCAGCGGCCATGAAGGACCGGTCCGAAGCAAAGGCTAGGTTCTCCTCCCCAAGGGGCGGCTTCTTCCCCGTCCCAGCTGTTTTCTGTCGCGACTGGGTGGGTGGGGAGCCAGGATGATCTTGGTCCTCGCGTGAGGCGAGTGGACCCTCGCACATCACTTCCTGTGAGCGAGCCGAATCCCCTGGAGATGGGGGGAAAAGGATACTTTGGATGCACGAGCGCGCGTGTCCAGACTGCCAGGGGCGGATGTCCTGAAGGGAGAATCTAGAGAGTTCTGTTTATGAGACTTCGAGGATCTGTTTATGGCACTCTTAGTGTGCCATATGTGAATTTTTTTTTCTTTTTCTTCTTCTTTTTAACCGCCTGGTACCCAGGACCTCTTTAATTATAATCTTTTCTTTTGGCGGGGCTGGGAGGTGTGGGGTCAGGGACAGGTCTCATGTCTCCAAGATTGGTCTCAAAATCACTTTGTATGTAGCCAAGGATAACCTTGAACTCCCATGTCCTGCCTTACAGGCATGCACCAGCACACCTGCTTTATGCACTGGTTCCCTTGAACTTAGGGCTGCATGCACTCTCCCAGCCGGGATATACACCCCTAGCCTGGGGTTTCTTGTTTGTTTTTGTTTTTTTTTGTGGTTATTATTTTGTGGTATGGTCTCACGTGGCCCATGCTGGCCTGCCTGGAACTCACTATGTATTATGAGTGACTTTGGTCTTCTGATTCTCCAGTCCCTCTACTTCCCAGGTGCTAGGATTTATGGGCATGTGCCTCTGTGCCCAGTTTGGGAAGTGGTTGGGACGGCACCCAAGAACTCACGCGTGCTAGGCAAGCGTTCCACTACTTGAGCTACATGTCCGGAGTGTGGCTTCTGTGGAATGAATACATTTTGATAGTCTTTGCAGGTGAAGAGTGAAAAAAGATGTGATTTTCCACTTGAACTTTCCCCAAGCATTATTTCTGTGGTATTGTTTTAGGTGGGCTGAGTTTGTTACCGCCATTTAGACTGAGACCTGCCCGCTTTGCAGGCCTTGCATTTGAAGATCTCAGAGAAGCCCTTGCAACAAGGTACATTCTCAGGTTATCAGAAGCATAGACTACTAGCACATGTCTCTTGTTTCCTTGGACTGGTTGTCTAATTTTTATGTGGTTCTTCTAAAAGAGACGCTAATGGGATCTCTGTTTTCTAAATTACCAGACTGCAAATGGTTTATGTATTTATCATGAACCGTGTGAATTCCCAGAGCAGTGGCTTCAGTCAGCGCAGGCGAATGGCCCTGGGCATAGTGATTCTCCTGCTGGTTGATGTGATATGGGTGGCATCTTCAGAGCTCACCTCGGTATGTATTTCTCCACCAATGATGTTGCACTGTGATAGAATTAACATTGACCTATAGTATTTTGCTAACAATGTAGGATAACATGTAGTGTCAAGTTGTAGTCTTTTTCTGTTAGTACCTCATGCTTCTAACATCAGTATTTTAAATATTGTTGACTTCTTTGTTTCTCTTTGGTACTGAATTAGTGTCATTTCAAGTGAAAATTGACATGATGCTCTTTGTTATTTCCTGAAGTTATAAAAACAAAACTGTGTGTGTTTGTTTGTTTGTTTGTATCTCTATATATGCACGTGTGTATACACGTGCTTGTGGAGGCCAGAGGGAGGCATCTGAGTCCTTGGAACTCAGATACAATTGTGAGTCACCCAACATGGGTATGAGGACTAAATTCTGAAGGAATACTAAGCTCTTTGAACTATGGAGCCATTTCTACAGTCTTAGCTACAGCTTTCTGACATTTGTAGGGAACATATCTCAGAATATATTTTCTTATTACATAAAAGTGGTTTTGTTTTAGTCAAAATTGAATTTATTTCTTCATAAATACTGTTTTTGTTTTTTTTTTGGAACAAACATTGAGGGACAGTAGAAAGTAAGGGCCTGGGTTTATAGCTTAGTAGATTCTTGCTCCCTAAGAATAAATTTGAGAAAGAGGGTATTATTGGAAAAGTAAACATTAAGTCATCAGTTTTTTCATGTACAAGCCACTGTTATCCACATGCATACACTGCGGAATCCACACTTGTGTGTTTACTGAATCAGACATTTTTATCAAAATCACAGTGTTTGATTGGCTTCAGTTAAACTTTTTGTGAATTGATGTCTCATTGGTAGTAGTGTGGTACTTTGAGTTAATAAGCTAATTTTACTTTGAATTTGTATACTTGTTTTTTGTTAATGATCTTTGTAAGAAGATAACAATTTTGTTGTCTATAGTTTTTATTACATTTATTTACTTACTTACTTATTTAGATGTATGAGTATGCACACATGCCAAGGATTTAGAACACAGAAGCCGTAGATTAAATTATAATTTAGCAATTTATATCTAAAGGTTAAAAAAGTTATTGAAGCGTTCTGTTGTACACATAATATGTATTTTAGGGTGTTTTTGTTTATTTCGTGTATTTATTTGTTCAGAGGACAACTTGTGGAAGTCTGATTTTTCCTTCTATTATGTGGATTCAGGGATCAAATTCATGTTGTTAGGGTTGGTAGCAAGAGCCATTACCTACTGAGCCATCTGGCTATCACAACTTTTATTTTCAGAATTAATCACTTAGGCTTCACATATTGCAGTCATAAGGAAATATCTATGAGGAAACTTACGTTTATAAAATGGCTTTGAATGTCAGAACAGGCCATTTGATATCCTGGATCTCCCATTATAGCTAAGTCAATAGTTGCGGTTATGTCTTGTGAGTAAGTTTTTGCCCTTCTGAGATTTGGCTCTGGAATATCACAGACACTTGGTTTTTCACTTGAAAACTCTTCTCCTTTTAGATTAACATTCCATAATTTTGCTTCAGTGAAATCTCTTTCATGTTGATGGGCTCCTAAAACTAACTTTTAAATTTTGCAGTATTAAATAAATTGTTTTGTTGATCAAATAAAAAACTTTAGAACAAGGCTAGGCAGGCCTTTAGATCCCAGTGCTCAGGAGGCAGAGGCTAGCAGATCACTCTGAATTACACATCAGCTAGGTCTACATAGTAAGTTCCTGCCCACAGTGAGACTCTGTCACTCTGACTCCTGCCCAACTCCTGCCCAAAGGAAAGATTTAGAACATGGAAGCAGTAGATTAAATTATAATTTAGCAATATCCAAAATATCCAAAAGTTAGAAAAGTTATTGAAACATTATATTGTGTGCAGAATACATATTTTAGGGTGATTTTTGCATATTCAGTTTTTAGTATTTTCTTTTGACAAGTTCTCCCTGTGTAGCCCAGGCTGGGTCTGGAACTCACTATTTAGTCCAGGCCATTTTCTCTTATGTACTGGGACTCTGAATAGCCTAGTGTACAGAGCTGTAATTTTCATCTGTCATTATACCTCAAAAGAGCTAGAAAAGAAATTAATTTTTAAAAACAGAACATGCCTTAGTGAAAAAATTATAAGCTTGTTATTTTAGAGTCTATATAATAGGTTTAAATTTTCAGCCAGGTAAACATATCAAACTTCAGGACAAAGTGTGCCCCGTAAGCAGAATGAGCAGAGTTTGGATCCTTAGGACCTATGTAAAAAACAGACTGCTGCGATGGCCTTCTGTAATTCAGCACCCAGGAGACAGGCCGGGGACAAACTGGCTAGCTAGACTAGCTGGAATTGGCAAGCTATAGGTTCAGGGAGAGAACCTATATCCATAAATAGTTAGGAATGGAGAAAGACACACCTGTGCACACACAAGTACCCATGCACATATGCACACCCCAGACACACTAGAGACACATACACATGAAAAAGGAGAGGCTAAAATGGTTTAATCAGTCCTCATGACTCATCGCTTTAGCAGCGGTCAGTCTTTCTAATCTTATCAACCATGTTCATCCCAGGGTTCCTGGAATAGTTTATGCAGACTCTCACTATATCGTTTTTTCCTACTTATCTTATTGAAAATCACATTGTTTTTATTTTAAAAGCATAATCACTGCTATTACCATATATAACAAAATGAAGTATCATTTATTAAAATTACTCGCTGACCAGTTCATAGTCAGCTTCTTCTGGTTGTATCAGGGACACACACACACACACACACACACACACACACACACACACAATCCAGTTAAGCTTAGATCCACAAGACGTTTGTTGTACCTCTGAACTGTATGCCACTCCCTGTTTGCTTTTCCTTTGTGTATGGGAGAAATTAGGTCATTCATCCTGGGAGACACCTCACCTCCTTGGTCTTTCTCATTGCTTCCTTGTCCTGTCATTTAATTAGTTCTTCAACTTCATATAAAATGGAGTTAGGGCTTGATTTAGGTTCATTTCTTGGGCAAGAATATCTTGGTAGTATTGTGTACTTTATGATGTCAGGACAGGAGGCATATAATGGCTGCACAGCTATTTTGGGTGATGTCAGTTGGATATGGTTCAGTAGATAGAGGTGCTTGCCTAATTTTTATCCCAGAAACCCATGTAATAAACCAAGAGAACTAACTCCTACAGGCTGTTGACTGACCAGTGCCAACACACAAACACACACACACACACACACACACACACACACACACACCCTATTAAAAAAGTAAAACTCACCAATGGCCAGCCTAGTCTCCTCAGTGAGTTCTAGGCCAGAGACAGGCCATGGCTTACAGAGCAGATATGTTGAAGGATGACACTAGGTTTCATGCACCTACACACACACACACACACACACACACACACACACACACACACACACAGAGAGAGAGAGAGAGAGAGAGAGAGAGAGAGAGAGAGAGAGAGAGAGAAAGAGAGACAGACAGACAGACAGACAGACAGACTGAGACTTCCATAACCCTACACCTGTTCTTTTCTCCCTTTAGTACTTCCATGACCCCTGAAGCCCCTGTGTGGTACTTAGCACATTTCTTCATGTATGTGTCTCCTCAGGAGCTGGGGAGACTGCCTTAGCTTTCTTTAACCCCTACTAACACAGAGACTTTTGCATAATAGGTTTTTAGTAAACTGAACCCCACTTCTGCCCCTTTTTATGGTTATTGCTGCTTCATTTGACAATAGTACTTATTGTGTGCAAGGCACACACAGTATTCAGAGATGAACTTCATGTCTTTTTTCCTTTGGCCTTTCCTACTCATATGGACTTCTAAAAGTTAAAGATGACAAGATGGAGATGGGCAGAAAGGCTTTAAACCTCTTAAGACTGTTGTGTAACATTTCTCTCTACAGTATGTCTTCACGCAGTACAACAAGCCATTCTTCAGCACCTTTGCGAAAACATCTATGTTTGTTCTGTACCTTTTGGGCTTCATTATTTGGAAGCCTTGGAGGCAACAGTGTACAAGAGGACTTAGAGGAAAGCCTGCTGCTTTTGTAAGTTTTCAATTTTTTTTCTGTTAAGTATTAGTTTTTCATAGTTTTTTTTCTGTTAAGTATTAGTTTTTCATAGTCTCCTTAAAGTCAGATTTTTAAAGTGTTCATTTGAGTGATGGTAGACTATTAAAAAAAAGCCAGATAGCGGCAGGATACACCTTTAATCCTAGCACTCCAGAGACAGAGGCAGGCGGATTTCTGAGTTTGAGGCCAGCTTGGTCTACACATCAAGTTCCAGGACAGCCAAGGCTACACAAAGAAACCCTGTCTTGAAAAAACCAAAACCAAAACCAACATCCTCCCGCCAAAAAAAAAAGACAACAAACAAAAGCTATTTGTGACCAAAATTTTATTTTATTTTGCTTTTAAGATGCATTTTATTTGTGTGTGTCTGTGAGAGAGAAAGAAACAGGAACACAGAAAGAAAAAGAGAGACAGAAGTGGAGAGACAGAGAAGGGGAGGAGGGGGAGGAGGAGCCATGCATACATTTGTCAGGTGTACATGCACAGAGGTCAGATTCAGGTGTCCAGTCCCACAGAGCTGGAGTTAACAAGCATTTGGGAGAGGCCTTACTTGATAATGGCTGCTCAGATCTGAACTCCTATCCTCGTGGTTCTAGAGAAAGCACTTTTAAACATTGACTTACCTCTTTAGCTTCTGTCTAAATATTCAAACATATTCTTCCAACTTGGCAGTAGAATATCTTGTAAGGAATCAAAAGTGCATGTGACTTTCTGTCCCTTTTGTTTTGATCTCTTTGAATTGTTAATGATTACTGAAGTGGACTACATCAATGTCTAAGGAGAGAAGGAGGAAAGGAAGGCATACGAACAGTGTCTAATGTCTTTAGTCATTTGCAGTTTGGATGAGTCATGTAATAAGCTGTAAAGTGAACTGGAAAACGATGTAATTCAGTTTTATACATTAGGTGAAAAATTTTTATTCAGGATATCGGATATTTGGCCAATCAAATAACATTCTCTCATGAATGCTTTGTAAGGTGCTCATTTACAGTCTGATAAGTATGGCAGTGTGTGTAGCAACTTACCTCCGTGTAATAGACACCTTCCATTTTTGAGACGAGTATAAAACTGTCATTTCTATTCATTCTTTAAAAACAATTTCTTTTTCTCCACTCCTGTAGTAAATATAAGTAATATCAAAAATTAGGCATTTTCTTCCTTTCTTGCTATTGCAAAATAATGTAATATCAAATTTATTATTTGGGCCAATTGTTTCATGTACAGTTTAGTGGCACTGAGTGCTTTCCTGTGCACTGTCCATCTCTAGGACTTTTTTTTTGTCATCCTAAACAGAAACTTTGTGCTTATTAAATAAAAATCTCTAATCTCTCCAATATCCTCTTAAATACACTAGTAGCTATGATCTACTTTTCTGTTAGTTTCTGTGGGCTTAAATAGTAGTTTCTTGCTAGAGTAGCAGGGTTCTGAAGTGGAACTGTACTTTCACAGTATTAAGTAGCTCCACAGTGTGGGCCAGTCCCTGAGCTCTGTTAGACACTAGTCCTGTGACACTGCCGGGGGTTTCTGTCTTCTTTCCCTAACCCACCCATCTTTCTCTGCCTGTCTGAAATATTACAGTAGTGTGATGGAAGCTGCAGCCTTTCATGACTCACTGAGCTCTTAATCCAGGCTCTGCTACTTTGATGAAATAGCCAGCCTCAATTTCTTCATCAGGAAAAACAAGATGATAAGATCTACTTTGCATGGCTGCACCCTTGGCATTGGCTGCTGTTATTGAGAACAATAGTTAGATTAGATGCATAAGTTTATTCTGGATTTCAGTTTGTGTTCATTTGGTCTCTGAGTAGTCGGGCGTGATGATGAGCTTCCACGAATTTGACGTCCTGTTCTCTGTATTTAGTTTGCAGATGCTGAGGGTTACTTTGCTGCTTGCACAACAGATACAAGTCTGAGTAGTTCTTTGGTAAGTGCTGCCATTCTCATCCAGCCGTACCAGGAAGAGCCCAGACAGCTTTACTGCTACCCTGCTTGTATGAGAGATACAGCTCTGTATTGTGTGCTCTCTGAGAGAATCACTTTGACACTTCCTTCCTTAGGGAGACTGTGGGGCTAGGGGTGAGCAGGTCAGGCCTCTGAAGAGAGCGGGATAGGGGAAGCGAGCTACAGAAGGAAAAGAATAAAGCCCAGGGCAGGCCCGTGCGTCTACCAACTTTCAACTTAATGCTTATTTTAAATTATTATTACCATTAGGAAACAAGTATTGGTGCTCAACACGAAGGATAGGCACATTCTTCACTCACTTAGTCTACACTGTTTCTCTGCTTGCTTCTAACTCTGTGTAGTTATTTTGTCTGTGTGTGTATGTGCATATGTGTGCCACAGTGTATATGTGGAGATTAGAGTGTAATGGTTTTTGGGAGTCATTTATCTGTTTTCACCATCTGAAATCTGAGGATGAAACTTAGGTTATCATGACTTGTTAAGCCATCTAACTGAACCTTCTAGTAAAAGTTTTAAAATATAGCTCTTGTGTTATTGTTGTTTGTTTATCTGAGTTTAAACTATGTTGTGTGTCAAACGGATACATACAATCTGTTTGTATGAAGATATTGAGAAGACTTTATGAGACTTGGAGAAAAAGCTTTTTGTTGTCTGAGATCATAAGCATCAGTAAATAATGTAAAATCATGTGCCTTGACTAACGAGAAAGACATTTTAGCTGTTTTGTTAGAACTAATTGGTAGCAGATTCTCCCTCCATCTTTTAATCATTTAAAGGTTTTCAAGAATTGTTGATTTGGAATTCAGGTGGTAGTTCAGTTGCTACAGTCCTTGCCACACAAGCATGAACACCTGAGTTCTGTCTTCAGTGACTATATAAAATGCCTGGTGTGGTAACAGGAGTTTGTAATCATAACACTGAAGGGCAGAGACAGGAAGCTAGTTGGAGCTTAGTGACCAGCCAGCCTAATAGGTGACCAGGTCCCAGTGAGAGAGAGTTCAAAAAACCAGATGGACAGCTCCTGAGAACTAGCAACTGCCATTGATCTCTGGCCTCTACACCTGTACCCACACAGATATGTACATCCATACCTCTACCCCTCCACCAAAGAGTTGTTGTTGTTGAATCTTATGTCTAGTAAAATAATTCAACAAACACATATACTATATCTTTGAATATCTGTTCCTTAGTTGCCTTCCCCATTAGATTGCATGGTTCTTGGGGGAAGAAACTTGGTTTACTCACTCCCATTCATAGGACTTAGAACAGTGCCTGTTTAGGAAGTGTTCAAAGTGATTTTGTTCTAGTTTGTTTGTGGGGAGAGGCAAGGGTTTGCACTGTTGCATGGGCTGGCTCCACGGTCCTTCCTCTCAGCTGCCCAGGTAGCAGGGCACTCTTCCAGCCCAGAGTGCTATGTATGTATATCTGAAGAATGAAGAGAGGCAGAACATTTTCTGTTGCCTAAAAGAGGCTTGGTTTTATGATACAGAGGTATTAATTCTCAGAATGTGCCAAAGATACCATTTTTCATTTCTAAATTTTAAGTTATTATTATTATTATTATTATTATTATTATTAGTAGTAGTAGTAGTAGTAGTAGCAGCAGCAGCAGCTACTACTAGTTGAGGGAGTGAATGTCGAGGCACATGTGTATGTGCATGGGGAACTTAGAGGACAGTTTGGGGGAGTAGGTTCTTTCCTTTTACTGTGGATTTGAGGGCCTGAAGCTTGTTAGGTGTCTTACTTAGGGTTTTACTAGCAGACACCATGACCAAGGCAGCTCTTATAAGAACAACATTTAATGGGGGCTGGCTCATGGGTTCAGAGATTCAGTCCATTATCATCAAGACGGGGAAGCATGGCAGCCTCCAGATAGGCATGGTGTTGGAGAAGAAGTTGAGAGTTCTACATCTTGTTCAGAAGGCAAACAGGAGAAGACTGGTTTCTAGGAAGCTAGGAGGAAGGTCTTAAAGCCCACATCCACAATGACACACTTCTTCCAACAAGGCCACACTTCCAAATAGTGCCACTCCCTGGGCCAAGCATATTCAAACCACCACATCAGGCTTACACAGACAGTACTTTGGCCTGTGGATCTGTCTCAGGGCTGACATTTCTACTTTAAAATGATTCTTTTGTGTCCCTGTGCCTATATGGACTGGTTGAGTTTCCTTTCCCAGCCTTTGGGGAAGTAGTGCAGAGTAGCTAGGTGTGCTGGGAACTGCCAAGTTGTGATGGATCCTGTGTCTGCATGCCTTGCACTTAAATTCTGCCCAGTTGATTGGCTTTGGACTTTGCTGCTTATGTTTGTTTCTGTTTACATTGTGTTCTAGAGTGAACCTCTTTATGTTCCTGTGAAGTTTCATGATCTTCCAAGTGAGAAGCTCGAGAGCACAAACATTGGGACCGAAAAAAGTGAGTTAAGCTTAGGGTTCCATGCTTGAGAGTGAGTGGAAATTTAGTTTTCTCTAAGCCACTGTGGGTTCACCAGATTCACATGGTGTCTTGACTTGTGGGGGTTGATATGGCCTTCAGTCTTCTGAAGTTTTTCTGCATTGTGAACCTGACACAATATAATTTCTGTATTGATTCAACTGGAAATATTTTCCAAATACCAGGAAGCTCCATGGTTTCTTCTTCATCATTATCATCAATATATCATGTGAAAATATATTTATATGAATTAATATATATTTATATGGATGAATATATATTCATGTGAATGAGTATGTGTGTGTGTGTGTGTGTATATATATATATATATATATATATTAATTATGTATTCATTTTCCTTTGAGACAGGATCTTATGTAGCCTAGACTAGCTCAATTGTACTTTGTGCCAAGTATGATCTTGAACCCCTGGTGGCCCATCTGTGCATCCTGAATGCTGGGATTATAGGCATATACTGTCATGCTTGGTTTAGTCAGTGCTGGGAAATGGAACCTAGGAGCCAAGCTAGTCAAGTACTCTATCAACTGTCAATGGAGCCACAATTCCAATCTCACACACACACACACACACACACACACACACACACACACTTTCTATTTATTACTTAAATGAGCAATATTCTCACAAATATGTACTCAAATACCCATATACAATACAAACATTATAAGAGTTTTGCTAGTTTTGTGAATTTTGGGGGTTATATTGTTTGTTTTGTTTTTTGGGTTTTTTGAGACAGGTCTTCTCTGTGTGACCCTGGCTGTTCTGGAACCTGCTGTATAGACCAGGCTAGCCTTGAATTTAGAGATTTACCTGCCTCTGCCTTCCAGGTGCTGGGATTAAAGGTGTGTGCCATCACCGCCTGGCTCTTTCAGAGTATCAGCCTCAGTATAAGGCATAGTGTTTATCTGTTGATTCTTTTGCAAGGCATGGAACTGCAGAGAAATGTTCTGAATGCTTGCCTAGGAAAACCAATCTCACAAATTAGCTAGCCATGAAGAACAATCAAAATAATGTTTTATTATAAATGCTAAAATAATAAGCATAGTAAAATCCTGAGCCAGGTGGTCATGTATATATACTACTGTAAACCCTTTATAGGGATTTTAATAATTTAGTCTATTTAAATTTTTAAAATTACTTTTAAAATTTATTTTGTATGCCTGTATAGAGACCAGAGTACAACTTACAAGAGTCAATTCTTTCTTTCCACCATGTGGGTCTTGGGGGATCAAACTCAGGTCATCAGCCTTGATGGTAGGGATTACCCACTGAACCATCTTGCTCACCCTCTTTAACACTTTAAAACAGTTTATAGATTAAATCATTTTTTTTCTATTAGTCTTTTGACTAAGCAAAGCTGCCCCAGGTAATAATATAACTAGTATTTTTATTGTCTTACTTTGATCATAAGTGAACAGAATAGTCTGCATTTATCATGAAATTAAACATTCTGTTTAATTTTGTTGGATCTGAGGGTACATTTAATGTTTTGTATTGTTTTCTGTTTTAGCTCCCAAGAAGTCCCGTGTAAGGTTCAGCAATATCATGGAGATCCGACAGCTCCCATCAAGCCATGCAGTAGAGGCCAAGCTGTCTCGAATGTCTTATCCCACTGTGAAAGATCAAGAATCCATACTGAAGACTGTAGGGAAATTGACTGCAACCCAAGTAGCAAAAATTAGCTTTTTTTTTTGTTTTGTGGTAAGTGTCTTTTTAAGATTTGTTATTGTTGTGCATGTGTGTGCTGTGTGGGTGAGAGAATGAGGGGTTGCTATAGCGAGCATGTGGAGGTCAGAGGACACCTTGAGGAAGTCCCTCATGTCCTTCCACATTTGTGTATGTTCTGGGATTGAACTGAGGTTTTCAGGCTTGCGTGGGCCATCCCAGGCTTTACCTGCTGAGCCATCCTGCCCTGTTTTCTTTCTTCCTTATTTAAGATGGCGCACATACCAGCAATGCAGCATTGAAATGTAAGGCTACTAGACTTTTTGATTTTTCTTTTTCCTTTTAACTCTGTCTGGAACACTGCGGTGTTAGAATATCAAACTTAGTAAATACTTATCATACCTCAAAGAATTATAAGTTAAGGTTGGGGAGAGAGTTGAGCAGGTAAAGTGCTTGCCTTGTGAGCACAAGGAGCTGAGTTCCATTGCTGACTCCTGTAAGACAGCTGGGTGTGATGATGCACACTTGTAGTCCCAGTGCGAGAGAGGCAGGGACATGGATCCCTGTGCTCAGTAACCAGCTAGCCTGAATACTCAGTGAGTTCCAGGCCAGTGAGATAGCCTGTGTCAGTGAGTGAGGGCAGCACCTGAGGAATGACAGCCATACTTCCTCTCTAGCTTCCACGGGCATACATTTAAACCAAGTGCACCTCATACAATAAAGATATGAAATAGCAGTCCTAGAACACGACACCCGCGGAAACACACAGCTGCACCTGCACACAATTTGGTAACTTTGGAATTTATCATTGCAGGGGTAGGGATGGCCATGCTTGGCTTCTTTATATGAATGCGGAATGTGAATTCAGGTCCAGAGGTCTGAATGGCAGGCACTCTCACCCACTAACCCATCTTTCCAGGGTCCATGTGGTTTAATGGAAGAGTTCCCCAAAATTTAAACTTAACTTAGATAAATCTAATAAAGCCCGATCAGTGCATGAATAAACAAATGTTAAATTGATATTCAGTACCTTCTTTACCTTTTTCACACATACACACACACACACACACACACGCATGCACACACACACA
>JADRCC010438889.1:0-12292 GCA_019843855.1 Hylomyscus alleni
TCTCTCTCTCTCTCTCTCTCTCTCTCTCTCTCTCTCTCTCTCTCTCTTTGTGTGTGTGTGTTCAAAGTAGAATAACCACAGATGTTAGGTAGCCATTAAGTAGCCAGTGGGAAGAGAAGTAGAATATAGTCTTATATAGAGCTAAAAACAGAAACTAGAATATAAGCATCAACTTATATTGGGGAGGGAAGGCAGGACAGATTAGAAGAGGGGATATGGGCAGAGACAACTAACATTAAAGGCATTTTTAAAAGCCACATGGAATTCTACTGTTACAGATACTTCCTAAGACACATAAACCTATATGAATATTTTACTTATAGTCATATTTTACTTATAATGGAAGAGACAATGACCCAACAAGGTATTTTACACCACTAAGTGAAATTTCCGGTGTCAAGAATGAGTGATATATGGTTGAGACAATTGCAAATAAATTCCACAACTCCCTAAAAGATTGCAGGCTATTTCTCCAAGGCTATTGTTGATCCTGCGCAATCTGAAGGGAAGTCATTGTTGTTGAAGACTCTACTTATTTATGTCTTCAAAAATTGAGAAATCAAACTGGTGCCCATATAGAAACTTCATCACTACTGAATACTATTCATTTTTCTTGGAGAGACTTTCAACTCTACCAAAAGAATATAAGTGATCATTAATATTGCCTGTCTCCAAACCTGTGATCTAAAACAGTGACCTGCCTGTAAAATATATGGGTACAATAGTATCACAAATGTTATGGAGTAACCAATCAGTTTTTAATTAAATTTACTGTCTATTCCATGAAAGGAATACATCCTGGACTCTGTTAAAGTGCCCTAGAACTTGAGACTAGATGGGCCATGAGTCCTAGGGGACACCATACATCTGTCATTCGTGTAAATAGCACAGCAATAAAATGACCTCTCATAACTCATTTCTGTACCCATTGATCAGTGTTTTGCTCCATCTTCATTGTAGGAGCATCTTCTTGTGGTAGATAATAATTAAAACAGAGTCACAGCTAGACAATGTGTAGAGAGTGGGAAATTTTAGAGTACTCAGTCCTAAATAGGAAATCTTTTTCAAATCTCTCCCATTTATCTTCAAGTATCTATGTAAAATAGGATATGGAAAGAGTGTAAGACCCAGAGGTAGTAGATCACTCCAAGGAAAGAGTCATCCAGACAGAAGAGAGCTAGTAGATGTACATATGAACCAACAGAGATGATGACAGAATGTTTAAGACCCATAGAAGTTCACACCACATAAAAATTTTATCACTGAGAACAGGAAGTGGAAATGAAATCCGCCCATAAACAAGAAGTTATTTGTGATGGATATCTGACATAAAAGGGAAACTTAGTTCTTTTTTTTTTTTTTTTTCAGTGTAGAAGAGTCTGAGGGGACAGATGCAGAAAAGAATGTAATAGAAGCATATTGGAAGGGGGTAGGAAGGTTCTGAGGGGACAGATACAGAGAAGAATGGGGTGACAATATATTGGAATGGGGTAGGAAGAGTATGAGGGGATGGATGTAGAAAAGAATGTGATGGAAACACATTGGGTGAAAACAAGTTAAAAAACTGTTGAAGATCAAACACCTCAAGAATGTTTTTGAAGGACTGCACATACAGTTTATTTTATACAGATATTGCTTGACAAGTATATACTTTTAAATAATTTATTTATTTACATCTCAAGTACTGTCCCCACTGGCCCCCTTCACAGAATACCTCCCCACTTCCCTTTCTTCTGAGAAGGTACGTCCCACCCCCCTCTGTGTCCCACCCATCCCCTCACCCTGTTGAATCAAGTCTCTGCAGCGTTAGGCACCTTCTCTCCCACTGAAGCCAGATAAGGCAGCTTTGTTGAGAAACAAACTCTACAGTCAGGCAGCAGCTTTAGGGACAGGCCCTGCTCCCGTTGTTGGGAGAGTCACATGAAGACTGAGCTGCATGTATGGAGTAGCTCTGTTCAGTCCATGTGTGTTCTTTGGTTGGTGCTCAGTTTCTCACATGTCCTAGGAGTCCATGTTAGTTGACTCTGTTAGGATTCCTATGGCATTCCTATCCCCTTTAGTGCCTTCAATCCTTCCCCCAGCTCTTTCATAAGACTCCTCGACTTCCTTCCAATATTTGTCTGTAAGTGCCTACATATGTTTCAGTCAGCTGCTGGATGGAGCCTCTCAGAGGACAGTTATGCTAGGCTTCTGTCTGCAATCCTAACAGTATCATTGATAGTGTTAGGGATTGGTGCTTTTCTGTGGAATCATTCTCAAGTTGAGCCAGTTATTGTTTGGTCATTCCTCCAGACTCTGATCTGATTTTGCCCTTGTACTTCTTTTGTGGGGATATGGAAGCTGAAGAGGCTATCTCCTGTAGGAACTCCAGTGGAGGGATAAGGGCACCAACACTCCCACAAATTTTTTACCCCAAGTTTGTCCTGTCTAAAAGACAAGCATATACTTAAGCTTAAATCCCAGCAGCCATGTAAGGTTTAATGTCTGATGCCTGTAATTCCAATGCTTATCAGACAGATGGAACTCTAGAGCTGACTGCCTAGCCAGTCTAGCTGAATGGACTGGTCTAGGATCAGTGAGAGAACTTGTCTCAAAAAGTAAAGAAGAAAGCAGTTAAGGAAAACTCTTAGTATTGACCTCTAGCTTCCATAGATGCACACATACACACACACACACACACACACACACACACACACACAGAGAGAGAGAGAGAGAGAGAGAGAAAGAGAGAGAGAGAGAAAGAGACAGAGATAGAGACACAGAGAGAGGCAGAGAGACAGAGAGACAGACAGAGAGATATTTTTTCTTGGAAGCAAAGATAAACTTTGAAACAAACAATGTGGAGACTTGAATGTAATAACTCATCTGAGAAGTCAAACCTGAGGGCTAGTTGAACCCATGTCACAATTTAGCAAGCTGGTTCCTATGAAACATGGTATGGAGGATTTTGCTCTTATTTAAATTCTAGCCTCGTATATTGCTGGTGTCTATCACTTGTCAAGTAATCCCATTTAGTTTTGTGAGCTTTCATATTATTTTCAGATGTTATTTATAACATATATTATACATTTATTTTTATTGCACTTATATCCATTTCTTAAATAGAGTTGGGTATTTATAAACTGATTTTATACCAAGCATATTTTCAAATTGTTTTTTATTGTGAAACACAATCAAGTAATATATTAGGGTCAATTTAGCTTGGAAAGTCAGTATTTTTCTATATTTTAGTGCTGGATGCATTATTTTCTCTCTGGAATCTGAAGTTCCCAATTGTGCTAACTGTTCATAGCAATGAGTCCCAGAGATTGTTTTTCCCAGATGTCCAAACAAAGACAAGTAGAAACAAACTTCAAATCATTTATTTCATTACAATAATTTACCAATAAAACATCCATTCTTTTTTATAAATACAGACAGATGGTCATTATGTCTAAATGAAAACACAAAAGCTGACTCTGTTTTATATTTCACCACTAGCTTGGGTATTCTTGAAAAACCTCATATAAATTCTCTGAGCCTTTTGGTTTGTTTTGTGTATAACATGACATAAAATAACATTTTGAGGATGAAAGTTTACTATGTACTTTTTTGTACCTTGAGAACAAAGAAGAGATAAATAATATTGCTTTATTTTCAACATGAAAAGTAAAAGTCTTAAAAGTTTTGTTTTAGTTCTTCTGAATAAATAAGAAATATGAAATTTAAATTCAAGCTAAGTGTTTTAAGTACATAATCCTTACAATAGATACTTATAATAAATCAAATAATTTATAGATAAATGTGTCATGAAAAGAGGATTATTATATGAACAAGAAATCTGTAAATATTAATTTGTTCCATTTGAAGTTAGGACAACTGAAAATATACACATTATAATATCACCAAGAGATAGTTACTTTAAAAAAATGTGATTACAATTATCCAACATTTTATTTTAAATATTTTTATTATTTTATTTATTTTAATATTTTAAAGAAGCTTACTCAATTCAAAATTTTATGCCTTTGATCCAAAAGAGGGATAAAAGATACAAATTGAACTTGGAGTTTCTTTGTCAGCTGGCCTAGCCAAATTTGAGAACTTAAACTTCAATAAGAGAACTTGTTTCAAGAAAGTTAATGTTTAATGTGATTAAATCACATGTACATTAAGTTATTTCAAATAATTCAAGTAAAGTAAAACTGTAAATAGATGAAATTTAAAAGCGCAGTAGTGTGATTTATGTTTGAATGTCTGTACATGTTCACAGAGGGAGGAACAATTGTGAGGGTCGGAGGACAAACAATTTGTGGAAGTAGTTTCCCCATTTCCATCATATGGGACATAGTGATTCAATTTAAGTTGTTAACCTTGGAGGAAAGACTTTGTTACTGAGCCATTTCAGTGGTCTATGGTAGAAATGGTAATTAAGACATAGTAGGTGACCAAAACCTATTTTATCTGATATTTAAAAGTACTGTTAAAGCTTAGTTTGCATCTTGAACAATTATTAACACTGGAATGGACTCAAAACACAAACAAAGTCCATACCCTCTATTAGGTCTGCCGTTGTCGTCGTCGTCATCATCATCATCATCATCATCATCATCACCACCACCACTATTATTATTATTTTAGCTTTGATTCACATTTTCTTCAAGATACAAGCAGAGTTTTAAAACACATTCTACCGTTAGGTCGCTAATGAGGGACTAGGTGGGAGGAGAGTATATTCCAAGGAAGAGAAACTAGAATATAGTGTTATAGAGAGATAAAGGAGAAACTAGGTTATGGGGAATAACTGGCACGGGGATAGAAGACATGATAACAGAAGCACTCTGGGTAGAGACAACTAATAGAAAAGCTAAACAGAAAACTAATCTAAAATTTTCTTAATATCAATATATACATAAAAGGAATTTGCATGTACTCTTAATACAAGGGTGGAGACAATGCCCCAAGTAGACATCTTATCTCATCAGCGAGAGGAATGGGTGACATGTTGTTGACTCATTGGCCATAGTGGTCACATATGTTCCCATATACTTCATAGGGGATTAACACAAAGCTATTGCTTACTGTTCTCAACTTGAGGGTAAGCCCCCATTGCTGAGCACACCACTTACTTACATGGTCAAACACGGAGAAATCAATCCGGTGTCCAGATAAAAGCATCATCATTACTCATTATCATTTATGGTGCTGGAAGGTACTTGGCGCACTACCATACGAGAAGAGTAGTAATCAATATCAGCTAGCTACAACCCTGTAACCTATGGCAATGATCTGCCTACAAGATATACAGATGCAAGTGCAGCACAAATGTTGTAGAATAATCAATTATTTTCCTATTGGATTTGAGCCTACTTCATGAGAGGAAACACATCTCTGATACCAAAGAAGTCAAAATCCTGAGACTGGATAGGTCATGAGCCCTAGGAAATAATCTATTATTCTGATGAAATAATAAAGCAATAATATAGTTCCTGGTGACGTATTATACATATAGATCAGTGCAATGCTAAACCTCATCAGAGAAGCCACTTCTTGCAGTAAATGGTAACGAACACAGAGACCCTTAACTGAACAAGGCACAGAGAGTGAGTGACTTTAGAAAATCCAGTTCTAAATTCTTCCTCTCAAGGCAAAGAGACAATGGGAAGATTGTAAGAATCAGAACTGGTGGATGACCCCAAGAAAAGATACTATAGGGATCTTACATATATAAACTGACCAAAAATGACAATATGCTCAAGACATATATCTTATGAATAAACATATATATTCATATATATGCATATATATATAAACTTTCATAAACAATGTTTTGACAGAATATTGTGTTCTTGTACATGTTCTCAGCCTTGAGTGTTCATAGGTCAGACAGTTGTGTTGTTTCCTTGAAAATCTGTTTCAGATCCTACCTCATGAGTTCTTGTCGACAAAGATACTTTGTAAACAAGACCAGTGACAGTAAAGGAAGAATGAAATGTTAAAAATGTCTCCCCTTACAATGTAGAATGCCACATGAAATACAAAATCTCACTACATGGTGAAAACCTGCAAGCCAGAAAATGAAGACAAAACAAGTTGTAAAGTTGGGAGTGAAGTGTCAGCATCTCTAATACACAAAGTAGGTTATGGAGATTGTAGAGTCAATGTGAAAAATGTGTGATTTTTTTTTCTCTTTGCATCTCAGATTAATAGTGGATTTATGCAATATATACAATCTACATCAACTTGATAAAATGATTTTTCTCTTTGTTCCCTTTAACAACACCTTGTTTAGGAGTGCTTTCACCTTCCTTTGTTAAATCTGAAGCATGTTGTTCTAACAAATGTGATAAAGATAAATGTTTATTTAAAACTTGCTGCTGAACATGTTGTTCTTGAGAAAAACTTTAATAATGAAAAACATGTTTTTCAGCTGAAAAGTATACAAGAGGGAGGTGTTTCTATTTGAAAGATAGCTTGGAAAACAGGAAAGAGAATTTCAGCTATGTTGCTTGACTTCTAGATCTTGTTATTACACTGGTCAAAGTTTTGACATCTGTCTGGTCTAGTAACCATTCTTTGACCTGAACATGAGACATCAAGGTTACACTCACAGTATTGTGGAAAAATTATTATCTAGCCTGGAATGGTAAAACGCTAAAGGTGCAAAAAGTTCCAATGTTCCTTCTAGGTTATTTAAAGAAAATCTTCCTATAAGAATTACCTGACATACTGAAATTCAAAGATAATAATAAAAATAAAGCTGCCTTTTGGACACTGGCAGTATACTGAATGTTCTTCATCTATTTCAATTTATTTACTTAATTTATTCAACCAAAAACATGACTGACATACAAAATAAGTGTATGCTTGCCTTCATTTTGTTCAACTTGCCTTTTGATGCTTGGACCTTAAACTCAGAAAATAAAACAAAGTTGACAGGCAGAAATTTGGGGAGAAAATGTGACCATAATATAAAACATGGAATAATATAAACCATAATATAAAACTTATGAAAACTTCATAGTACGTGAGGTTTTCTTAGTTCTGGAAATCTACATGGGATAAACCTGGACAGTGATGATGTCCAGCATCCAGGGTGGTAGCTTGAAAAAGTATGCAAAATAGAAAAAAAAATCACAGAGTCTAGGACCTACATTAGATAATATAGGCCTATAGACAGAATAATGGCTTATGCCAATAAAAGTTGAACAATGCAAAGAGAAAAATCCTAATGTCCTTGTATGCATTACTATATGTAATGCTAATGCTTGTTATACTAGAAAAAACATTCATACATTTCACATTGACTGAGGCTGGTCTAATGTTTACAAAGTTTCTACCCAAGTCTACTCAATGCTGTTGGTATTACAAGTGCATAGTACCATATCAGGAATACCCGGGGCCTGCCTCGGTCAGGGGTTTCTTTTTTCTTGTCTGTTCTTGGAGGAGGAAGTGGGTAGGCTAAGGGTAAGACTTTGTCTTGGGAGAAATTTAGGATTACTGTATAATGTTTACTTATCTAAGTCTAAGTTACTACACTACTATAACTGATCTGCCTTCTGTGAACCTTTGAGGCCAGAGACTATAGTCTCAGGCACTTAGCACCTCATCTTAAAACAGCAGGAGATTAAGCAAAGGATTAATTGCTAGAGCCTTTTCCCTATTGTCCAGATTCTTCTTGCTTGTTAGGCTAGGGGGAAGTTTGGAGCAATAAACTTCTAATTAACCAAGAGAAGAGAATAACATTCACAGAAGGAAAACCTTACATAACTGAATATGCATAATCTCACACAAGTTCATATACAGATTCATACATGCTCATTTATTCATTTATAAATTTCCACTCACACCCAGTTGGACCCAGTTTGCATGCATTCTCACAATTACATACCTACACACGTATGTATGCATTCTCACCATTACATACTTACACAGCCATAGGTACATATGCATATGGAGCAAAAGACCAAGCACCTGTGCAGAAAGAACTCACTCATTCTGGATGAAAATTGGAGCTCCAATCTTTATTACATAGAGAAAGAAAAGGCTTCTACCCTTTTAATGCTAAATGAATTAAACCCATGTTTGTAAGGAAAAAAAAAAGCTTTGTTTCTTTTAATAAGACTAAGCCTACCTTGTCATTACTATGGGACCTATTCTGTCCCTTGGAAAGGAGCAGCCTGCCTGTTCATCTTGCTCTCTGCAGCATCTTTTTTTTTCCTCTTTCCCTCTGGATTCTGCACATTGATCTCTTAGTATTTTATGATCCCTATAGTTTCTAAGTTATTCCACTCTGCATTCTCCATCTAATCTAGAAAGTATTCTGTTTAAAAACTTCTCCTCAGCTCAGTTCCTCTCTCAGCTCAGTTCCTCTCTCACCTCTGTTCTTCTCACCTCAGTTCCCCAGTTCTGACTTTTCTCTTTGTCCCAACCCTTAAACATCTTTCAGAAGGCATGATCACATGTTAAAAAGTTCATCAAAAATTCACACAGAAAATCAAATCATAAATTGAAATAGAAGTTTACAACAGAGAATGTTTACATGCATATCAATCAGGAGTAATTAATTATCTAGCTAAACATCCATCACCTGTCTCAGCTCCACATGTTCACTGAAGTTTAAAACCATAATTAAGTTATTAGTGAAGTTTTGTATGGATAAACCCAGTCAATATTTTATTTTCTGTCCTAGCACCTATAATAAATCATTAGTTTTCTTTTTATGACCTTTGGTCAACTGTTTTACAACCTCATGGAATGTGCTCTGAGTAGAAGAAAGTCTTGTTACCATCTAAGAGCAACTAACTGGTGACACTCAGAAGACTGCCAGAGTTCTCATTGCAGTTTTGACTATCAGAAAAGAATGTAATGGCAGTCCCACTATAAATGAGATTAATAATCAGTGATATAATTTTAGGAATTCTTATAGGATCATCATAAAGACTTACATCATCTATTTATCTATATAGCATAATTTTAAGACAGTACATCTTTGTGGATTTTCAGAGATCTGGTCCAAAGGGGTGTATTATTACTTAGTGATTATTATATATGCATAATAATAACAACAGGAAAGTATATTAATAGCAGGAATCTTTCCTAAAATGTATCCATTAAAACCTTACCTAATAAGGGCACACTTGTTGCAGATCATACAATAATCTGAAGCAGGCCATTTCAGGATGATCACCTGCTAGTTATTAGATTGTTCCATTATGGCTCCTGACATTGGAAAAGTTGAACAGCTGGTGGTTATTCTGTGAATGATTCTGAATACAGTGAAGGATAAAAATTATATTCTTAAACTTATTTATCAATTCTAGATATGCAAGTATAGATACATAGAGAGAGGAAATCCATGTATAAACATAGGTATTATTCAGACATTATTTTTAGGAAATCTGGAGGAACAAGTTCTAGAAATTAAAAACATATGAAATTACATATTAAAGAGTATTTAATAGTCCAAAAGCAAAATATGTATATTAAAGAATAGTTAGAAGTAAGAAAATTGCAGTTACATTAATGGAAAAAAGAAACAAAACAAAACAAGATGTTTTCCCCTAAAACTATTCTAGATCGCAAATACAAAAATTTGGTATCTTTTAGACAACCAGAAATTATCAAAGATGTTTAATTTAATCTAATAAAACAATAAATTTAAATAGAATGATCTCACCACTCATAAAGCAAAACTCACAAAGAGGAAGGACAATACTCTCCAGGTAGCAGAAACAGATGCTGGGTAACGCTGGAATGAGGATTTGCAGGAACACTCGATGTTTGTGATAGGCAGAAGCTGGAACCAACCCAAATGTCCCACGACAGAAGAAAGGATACAGAAAATGTAGTCCATTTACACAATGGAATATGACTCAGCTATTAAGAACGAGGACATCCTGAGTTTTGTAGGCAACTAGGAAGTATCATCCTGAGTGAGGTTACTCAGACCCAAAAGGACATGCATGGTATGTAATCACTAATAAGTGGATATTAGCAAAAAGAAAAAAAAAGTACAGAATACCCAAGATAAAGTCCACAGAACTCAAAAAGGTCAACATGCTAAAGGGCCCAAGTGAGGACGCCTCAGTCTCAGTTGGGAGGGAGAAGAAAACAACCTCAAGGGGAAGGGAGGAGGCACCTGGGATGGAAAGTGGATGGGGGAGGGAGAGGGGCACATGATCTGGTATTGGGTGGGGGAAAGGACTGAAACCCAGAGGGTCAGCAGAAAGAATGGAAACAGGCAATCTCAGGAGATAGGAGGTTGGGGGGGGGACGACCCTCCAGAATGTACTAGAGACCTGTGAAGTGAAAGACTCTCAGGACTCAAAGGGAGGGATCTTAGGTGAAATGCCCTACATTGGAGAGAGAGAGAACTTGTAGAGCCCACCTCCAGAAGGAAGACAGGGCATCAAAGGAGGGATGGGGTTGCCATCCCACACTCAAAACTCTGACCCATAATTGTTCCTGTCTGAAAGAACTGCAGGGATGGAAATAGAGAGAAGCCTGGGGAATTGAAGGTCCCGTGATAGACCCAAAGTGGGATCCAGTTCAAGGGGCGAGGGTGGCAAGACCTGACACTATTACCGAGGTTATGGAGCACTCACAAAAAAGGACTTAATCACAACTGCCCTCCGAAAGACCCAACAAGCAGCTGAGTCATATGCATATATATTCTCCCAACCAATGATTGGAAGCTGCTGACCTCTCTGGTTGAGTTAGGGGAAAGCTGGAAGAATCTGAGGAGGAAGGAAACCCTGTAGGAAGACCAGCCATCTCAGTTAACCTGGACGCTGGAGATCTCTCAGACACTGGGATACCAGCATACATCAGCAGATATGAGGCCCCCAACACATATACAGCAGAAGACTGCTAGGTCTGTGTTTAGTCAGAGAAAATGTACCTAATCCTCAAGAGACTGGAGGCCCCAGGGAGTTTAGAGGTCAGGTGGAATGGGGGTGGGGTGGGGGGTGGGGACATCCTTGTGGAGACAGTAGGGCAGGGAGGAAGTGTGAGATGTGGAACAGTCAGAGGGTGGATCGAGAGGGGAATAAAATCTGGAGTTTAAAAAAATGATTTTTAAAAAATAATTTATAAATTTCGTTATGTATAGGAGCATTTTGCTTCTACACAGCCATTACTGCTAATCTGTGTCTCAAAGTGATAAACAGTTTTCAAGATGGTCATCAAGTTAATAGGAAATTGTAAAAGATCTAATTCATGAATATATAATAGCAATGGAGAGAACTGAAGTAAAATATTGAAGGAGAACTGAAAAAAATAGTGTAGCAAATCACAGAAAATAGATAAAAAATAAATACATATTTTTAAAATAGCTAAAATCAAGGTCAGTAAGATGTCTCAGTGGGTAATGGTATTTTCCACTGAGCCTAATTAACTTGAGTTAGTGGAGGAAAGAGAAAACCTAATTCTAAAAGTTTTACTTTGACTTAACACACATCCAGTGATATGCCTGTATACATGTACAATAATGTATACACACACATACACACACACACATTCACACAAAGGTATTTTAAAATTTTAAGGCCAGAAACAAATATATATATATATATATATATATATATATATATAAAGATTAAACAATATTTTAGGAAAATATGAATTCTTAAATACCCTCATATAGTCCTAAATGGCTATTAATGTATTATTTGAGGGAATCTCTATTTACTGTTAATAACAAGAATTTAAATTCAATATTACTGAAATATTAGGACTACTTCCAAAAAAAAAAAAAAAAAAAAACAAAACCCACCACATGAGACTCAAACAGCCTCTGTACATTCATGTCAACCATTTGTTTAAAGAATTCCAGTCATCAAACCCAGACACTATTGTGGTTGCCAGCAAGTGCTGGCTGACAGGAGCCTGATATAGCTGTCTCCTGAGAGGTTCTCACAGTGCCGGTCTAATACAGAAGTAGATGCTCACAGCCATCCATTGGACTGAGCACAGGGTCCCCAATGGAGGAGCTAGAGAAAGGACCCAAGGAGCTGAAGGCTTTGCAGCTCCTTAGGAAGAACAGCTTTATGAATTAACTAGTACCCTCAGAGCTCCCAGGGACTAAAACTCCAACGAAAGAGTACACATGGTGGGACTCATGGCTTCAGCAGCATATGTATAGCAGAGGATGGCCTAGTCAGTCATCAATGGGAGGGGAGGCCCTTGGCCTTGTGAAGGTTCTATGCCCAAGTGTAGGGGAATGCCAAGGCCAGGAAGTGGGAGAGGGTGGGCTGGTGAACAGGGGGAGGGGGGAGGGAACAGGTTTTTTTTTTTTTTTTTTTTTTTTTTT